>JARHVA010002832.1:160000-172500 GCA_037957365.1 Torreya grandis
ATACATATACATACATACATACATACATACATACATACATACATACATACATACATGTGTGTGTGTGTGTGTGTGTGTGTGTGTGTGTGTGTGTGTGTGTGTGTGTGTGTGTGTGTGTGTGTGTGTGTGTGTGTGTGTGTGTGTGTGTGTGTGTGTGTGTGTGTGTGTGTGTGTGTGTGTGTGTGTGTGTGTGTGTTTATTTATGTATGTATATGTACACACACACACAAACATATAAATAGATGTATACTCATAATTTTATATCATTTTATAGAATGTTGAAAAATATATCATTCCTACAAGTACGTGGCATCATCACCACTTATAGTATGTTTTGTGTATACTTATTTAATTCATTCTAAAATGAAAATATAAAACATCAACCAAACTACTATGGTCCCCACAACATGTGTGGTGAATGCATATCTTCTTGGCAACATTCATCCTAACATGTCAACAAGAATATAGATCAATCAATCCATGGTTACTTATCTTTCACTATTCACCATTCATGGATTAGTGAAACATCTAGCACCAACCACACCAAACATCAGAGAAGAAATACCAAGCATTCACATGCACTCCAAGGTTTTCAACATGTTCCCTACAAATTTTTGATCTCACATGATGGTTATAGGGATTACAAATCCACATTCTCTTTGTACTTACCTCATGGCATCATAACAAAATACATAAAAATTTAAAATTCACCTAATCATGAATTGACATTGCTCCTCCTAAGCATAAAATCAGCATGCATTTTAGCTATGCTTAAATAATAAAAAATATACATTTCAAAAAAATAATATCAGATATATATAAAAATACCTTATACATAACATGGTTACACGTACCAGTCAACACATGTCAAAAAATTTAGAATATTCATTCCAAAACATTATTTTTAGGTAATTTAACCATTACCTCATTCATAACACACTTGACTTTACAAGCCAATACGTGCTTGTATTTTTAGCAAGTTTGGTCTTGCTGATTTTTCATAAAAATTCAATTTCCAGGACCAAATAGTGATTTTAAAAGGCTACATAAATAAATTTCACAAGTTTTTTTGTACAAAAACCTCAAAGAGTTAGGTAAAGGAACACTCAATCCAATAAGTGACCATTATGCATGAAGATCCCATGGCCATCCTGTGGTGCTCATGGTGAACAACCTGAACAAATTAGGTGGCTACTTTGTGCAAAGGGGAGAAGAGGGTTTTCA
The DNA here is from genome assembly GCA_037957365.1 of Torreya grandis. Taxonomy (NCBI): domain Eukaryota; kingdom Viridiplantae; phylum Streptophyta; class Pinopsida; order Cupressales; family Taxaceae; genus Torreya; species Torreya grandis. The sequence continues at coordinate 161,225 of JARHVA010002832.1, forward strand.
ACCTACATGAGAATCCACTCCCTAGATTGACCTAGTCTAATAATCATGGGTATAGTATTCTCTTCACCCTAAACCTCCTACTTGCATCAAAACTCAATGCTAGAGTAGTGATGCAAGTTCACACTAAATAACATATTCACTATACCTTGGTAGATCGTTAATTAATAGAGGTCGATTCAAGAAGGAGAATTACATCACAAGGTGATTCATAATCACACCACATCATCAAATCATACACATATGACAATATTGATATCAAGGGAAGCAATAAGGAGGTTCACAAACTAATTATATTCACCGAAAGCAAGGATGTTACAAGTTTACATGATTAACATAACCAACAAAATGTAAAACTTTTACACATTATATAAAAATTTACATGAATGGAATGCAATCACAATACAATGACACATATGTGGGTCTAGAGGTTTGGTATATTATGCCAAAATATCTTCACATCACACCACTTAAACACATTGATAATAGAGGTACAAGGGTTCATGGTCCTCATCAGTCTACCCAATATCCAAATGCCATCTAATTTGACATAAGTATCTGACATATAAAATCATGCTCAGTTTTAGGGATCTCATGTTCATCAACACCTTCTTTCAAAGAAGGGTGTGTTCCAACATAGCCCATAAATCTATATCCACGAGTCTCTAAAGGTTTCTAAAAAAAATTGTGCCTCATGGATTAGATGGCTCACACTATTTTCAAGTAAGCCCTATTCTCCCATTAGGCCCTCCAAGCTGAATTTACATCCTTGGACCTCCTAGGATTATTATACCTTGGTCATCATAAGATGGCCCATCCATGAAATCCACCTATGATAACCAAACATGGTTTTATGATTCTAACAACAAGCTCTATCACCATCCCTCCAATTGAATCATGTCAACAAATCAATGGTTGAATAGTAATGCTTGTTTTCACATAAGATAATCTCAGGGAAAAGATGAACTTAAACAAGGCTCCAAGTGAATATTACATAATCATCATGGAAATCATAGTTTACACAAACATAATATAGTTGTAATCATGAAAGACATCCTCATGGATGTAATATATATATATATATATATATATATATATATAATCCATGAGTATCATGACATCCTAATGGATACCAAAACTCAATTGAAAATCAAATAATCATCACATAGATGTGAAATATAACTATGGGCATCACCATCACTTTATGGGATTAAGTCATACCCATGATCAAAATAACCACATTATGGAATCAAAATATATCCACAAACTTAATGGATTCTATCCTTTTGAGTGACAAAAGTGCAAGCTCCTTCATCCAACTCAAAGGGCCCAATGCACATAACAAACCAAATTGAATGCATTTATTTATAGCACCTTAGTATTATGATGTATAATACTTATTTGATTCTAGGTTATAATAGTTGAAATCAACCAACCATATCAGAGTTCCCAACTTGAAACCCTATTCATACTTAGATTATAAGTCCATTATTTGGAGTAAAATAATGTTCCCAAGCATTAAACATCATACTTAGCAATTTCCTTGCTTGATACCACCCATCAGGTGTAGTAACACACACGCCAAGAAAAAAATTACCATTACTTGCCCCAACTGTCAATAAATTGAAGCTATATAAACTCAAAACTTATCCATAATGAGTGATAATAGAATGAACAAAATAAGTAAGGAGCAACCATTTGATGTTCTTATCAAACCATAGAGGATCTAAACAAGCATTGCAAAGGCTATTTATGTTTTATATGTCTAACATAGCATAAATCTATCAATCAAATTGATATAAACATACAATTGCTAACAAAATAGTTGTATACACATAATAGTTCAACATACCTTCACCGAGGTTTACCATCACAACTTTTCAAAGGCAAACTTGCCTTGGAATAACCTTTCCCAACCAAGAACATTTTAAACCCATGGAGACATTCTTACTCCAATTAAAATTGTGTAACTTAAAAGTGGCATGCTAGTTCCTTGATTTCAACATCATTGAACTCCTTTCAACAAACTCAACCAAATATTCAGCTTACTAAAAAATAAATTACAATAGTCTTACTTATGAGGATCTCAATGGTTATCACCACCATTCATGATTTGTAGTTCCTCAAAGATCAAGATATTCCCCTAACTAGTAGAATTAAAAATATTGATTGATTTACCAAAGAAGACCAACTTCCCATACCTAATCTATCCCTCCAAGTTAGAGTTAAACCCTTGGTCCTCCCATGATCATAATGTTCCAAGAATCTACTTATGGGTTTCCCATACAACTCATCAAAAGATACTAGACACTATTTCACTTTATTCTAAGAGTGAATCCTTTACCACTTATCTTGCATTGACCCACCCATGTAAGCCAATGGTCAATAAGTGAGGCTTGCCCAAATGCAACCAAAAATAGGAAGGTTCAACCTAGCCAAGGCAAAGGTAGAAATCATGGCAATTGTGGAAAATTAGACTTCTACCATCTCAATGTCATATAGCAATACCAACTCAATCACATTAGCTATCACACCTTATAGGTTGATATACTCATGTGTGTACACATTCATACATCAGTGGCATCATCATCTTTTACACCCATATAAGTAGGTTGAGTAAATATCTTGAGTTCCTTCACTCTTGGTCAACAACAATCAACACTCTTACATGTATCCCATTTCTATTACATCACCCATCTTAGATTGGGGTAAATCATTAAAGAAATATTCTTGAAATTAATCATCATATGTTCTTGTTTACCAATCATGCCTTGAGTGGCTTCACATGTTATTATAGTCCTAATGAGGACTTCTTCCTACTTTTTAGGCCACCCAACTCTTAGGTTTACTCAACATGAGCACCAACTAATCTGACCTTACCTTTTATTTGTGAATCACATAATAACTTATTAGGCACATTTCCATTTACAAACCTCACTTGGAGTAGCAATTGGTAGTAACCCAATAGAAATTACAAATTAATTCAATTATAAAATGAATTAAAATTATTTCAAATTCCAAAAAGTGAGATAAAATAAACATTATTCTCTAGAATACTCAAAACATAAGCTCTGAGACTAGAGGAAACAACCTCCCAAAATAATTCAAGAATTATTAATAGAGTACATAATAAAACCACATGAAGAGTCTACTACATCATCACGACATGTAAAACATATCAACACGGTCCTACATAAGATGCATAAACAACCCATATATGGATTGGGTTGATGAGATATTTATTCTAAAATGATCATTGCTATATGATTCCATAGATGAAGGGGTTATCTAAAGGGTGAAACACCATTTGAGGGGTATTAGTGTGTAGGTCCACACTAATAACCTTCAAACCTTATAAGGCACTCAGTTTCCATCAAACCACATAGCGATCTTTATCCCAATAAAATCATCTTATAACCCTATACGGTTATGAATTGGAAACTCATGGGGTAAGAAGACTCTTTCAAGTCCTCATGTATCCTTAAATAACGTTATTGACCTAGTGTAAGATTTAGCTTAACAATGAGTCAACTTACTAGTTATGTTTAATTATATCATCCTGATAAAGGAAGGTACCATAATAGGTACAATAGGTCTCAAAATGAGGATTGAGGTACCATAAATCCAAGATTTGTCTTATGCCAAGTTTATAACATTTTAAGAGAAACCAATAGCTAACATTAATTTGCTACTAAGGTGACCCAATAAAATACTATGAACATAGAACCTTGGGATTTAATAAGTAAGGACCAATTTAGGTTTGTACCTATTAGATCATGATGTCATGATCCATAATCTTGAGGGTAATTACACCCATGCTCCATTGCTTAGTGAATGCCATCCTATCATATATGACCTAATAAGAGGAAAATGGTTATCATGGTACCAGATATCCATAATCCTAATTGCTAACATGAACACTTGGAATCCACCAAACCATAGTGCATATGCATAAAAAGGTCATATCACCCTTTACAGTCCCATTATATGACAAGGAATCATCTATATGAAATTTTTACCTAACATGGAATAAATACCAATTATTCCTGGAAAGTGGGTAATGGGCTTAAGGTGAAATTCTGGGATGATGTCTGGTTAAAGGATTATCCTTTGATGGAAGATTTCCAAGATAAGGATTTAGTTGATCAATGTAAGCAGAGATATGGTATACTAGTTAGTCAGTATTGGCAGAATAATTCCTGGGTGAATTTAACTAATGTTAATCAAGGATTCAACAACATCCAATTATCTCTCAATGCTGTCTCTCTTTATCAATATCTGGAGGATAAGATTATTTGGCATGATGATCCTAGTGGACAATTTAAAGTCTCTACTGTCTTTACTTCAAAAGAAAAGGGTAATCAACCTTTGTGGTCTCAAGCCTGGATGAAGGGGCTCATCCCTAAAATAAATATTTTCTTCTAGACTTTGCTTCAAAATAAAATCCTGACCCTTGACAATTTATAGAAAAGAGGAATTAATGTGGTTAACAGGTGTATTTTATGTAAAAATGGATTTGAAGACAGAGACTATATGTTCTTGAACTGCCCCTACACTCAGAAAGTTTGGAATGCGATCCTTAATTTTTGGGGTATAACATGGGTACATCAAAAAAGTGTGGATCTATCTTTTAAAAGCTGGTGTTGTCCCTCAAAAAATCCTAATGTTAATGGAAACTAACACTTCCTCATATATGGTGGGGTATATGGAAAGAAATAAACAATAGAATTTTTAGAAGTAAAGAACTTCCAGGATGGGTGCTTGGTCAGAATATTATTAGAGCTATTAAGGAGAATTTTAAATCATAGAGGGATCCTGATAAAACCTTTCAATTTGATAACCCCTTATGATATGAAAGGCCTAATCTAAAAATTGATAATCCAAGGTTGAATGTAAAATGGAATGTCCCTCCTACTGGATGGATCAAAGGAAATTTTGATGGAGCAGCTAAAGGGAATCTGGGAAGAGCAGGATGTGGAGGAATTTTGAGAGATCATATGGGAAATGTAGTTGATGCCATTGCTATCCCAATTGGTAAGTCAAATATTCTTATTGTTGAAGCTACTGCAGCCCTGTACACTATTAAACTTGCTGTTGAATTGGGATTTTCCAAATTATGGTTGGAAGGTGATTCTTTGAATATTGTAAAAATCCTAAATAACAAAAATTCAAGTTCATGGTCTATTGAGGCTACGGTGATGGAAATTAAAGCTTTAATTCTAAAATTTGAAGTAGTGACCATATCCCATACATATAGAGAAGCCAATGGGGTTGCTGACTGGATAGCAAATCATGCTATTCAAATGAGGCAAAAGGTGAGATGCCATAATGCATTAAATAAGCACATTGATCTCAAAGCACTTATCAATTATGACACCATTCATTTAAAAGAGGGAAAGATCTACCTGGATTAGTAAATTAATGATTCAGAGGAGTGGACTTAAGGTGGACAAATTACCTTCACTGAACAGGTATAGTTATGAGAATGTAACGTGGATTTTGCATGTGCCAACATATAGGCGACTTCCATTTCATGTAAAGAACAATTTTTTCTACTCTCAGTGTTTGGATGTTGTTGGAATATTGTTTGTTTTTCAAAATGAAGGGTGAACCGCGAAAGCAAGAGCCAAAAAATTGTGAAGACTGGAAGGATAAACAGGACGCATGGAAGATTCTTCAGAAAGGGAGAGTGGTAAGTTATATGGAGCGATTGCATGGGTCTAAACCCCATATCACGATGACATTCTTCAAAAACTAGGTTGATGATAGGGTAACGCTCCATGGTGTTACTGTGAATCTTACAGAGGAGTTCATCATAGAGGTTATAGGGCTCCCCATGGATGGCATTAAATTCTCTAAGCAGACTAGTATCTCCAATGCGGCTTACAAGAAATTTTTGAAAACGGATATAGAGGAGAAGAAATTGGAAAAGAGTGGAGATTTCTTCAATTTGGAGCAGATAAAAGGAATCTAGAGAGATGTATTATGCTGCATTCATGAGTATTTTATCCTAGATGGTAGAAGCAAAAGAGTTCATAAATTTCATTTTGTCTTTCTTAATCATTTTAGGCATAAAGATAGAATTTCCTTCCCCTTCTATTTGCACTTTTCCCTACTTCAAAGTCTGTTTGCTCATAGAAAGAAGGAATCTCAACCAATTTTGCATGAAGGATTGATTCTTATCATAGAGGGCTATTACAAAAACAATGCCATAGTCTCAAATCCTTATTGTGACAAAAATAAGGATTCACAATGTAGGAAGAGTGGAAAAGTGAAGGAGAAAGAAAAAGTAAAACCTAAACCCTCTAGTTTAAAAAAATAGAATGTTGAAGAGGAATTTGAGTGGGAAAGCACAAAAAGTTATAAGAAGAATGTTTTGGAGGAAGAAGAAGGGACGAAAACTGGGGATTTTAGTTCAAATCTGGAAGGGTATCAAGAAAATGAAGACAAAAGTGAGAAAGAAAATGAAGGGGATAAAAAAAAGGACAATATAGAACAAAATAATTCCAATCATGAAGATAATTAGACTGTGGTGGGGGGAAGTGTTAAAGACACAAATATTTTACTTGATGATCCAGCTTTGACAAGAGAAAAGGAACATTTGGTTCCTGGTTTCCAATCATGCTATGGAGATTATAGAACAAGAAAAGGATGATCATGAACAACATAAAGACCCTATAGAGACAAAAGAGGAGAAAATGATGGAAAGGGAGGACCAAATAGAAAAGGATGAGTCCTTTCCATAAGAGAATGCAGATGACAGTTGTGACGCTCGACAGAGGGACACTAAACTCTCCTTCATGAATTTGGCCAAATTCAAAGCTGATGCAATTTTTCAAGTTGATTCGTGGATGTATAAGGAAATGGAGCTGAAGAAGAAAGTAGAAATAATGCAACATAACCAGGAAGCTGATAGGATCAAAATCAATAATTTGGAGAAGCAAATGAGCAATATTCCAACTAAACTTAAGGATTATGAGAATAATCTGAGAAGGCTCATCAAGGAAAGTAGAATGAAAATGGAGGAGGTTACTTCTAGCATATGTGCGGCTACAGCTAACCTTGGAAAATGAGCTAATGAAGAAATAAAATCTTTGGAGGGGCCTAGTAAGAGAACTAGGTAGAGCTCGAGGAAGAAATCCCAGCAAGAAGCTACTACAGGCTGCAATATCCATACAGGATATAGCAATGGTTGGAAATGAGGCTGTGAAGATGATCCTAGAATTAGAAGACTAAGGTATTATTTGTTGCTATTGATTTTGGTCTGGTCCTTTCTGATGGATGTTATAACTGGTTCTGAAATTTGGATCTTAGTTTTAAAAACTTATTTTGAGTTTCCAGGTCTTTGTAAAACCTGTGATCTTTTTTTGGTATCGGTCTGAGGTTTCAGGTCCCTATAAAACCTGATTTTGATACTATTTTACAGTAAGTTTAAGGAATGTTCTTCCTGTTGGGCGTTATCACTTCATCTTTCTTTCTTTGTTAAAGGGTTTTAGGGTCCCTTCAAAAATTGCTTTTACCTTAATCTAAAACAATAATAGGATCACCCAATCAAAATTTCAGTGATGAATTGTCAACCACTAGTCCTCACAATAATAGTTATTTTCACCTCCTTAAATTAATAACAATGAATGATTTAGCCAAAAGGAGTAATTTATTATTATAATGTTAAATTTGACATTATACTAATAAATTTAGATCAACTATGGTTTGTATTAACAATTAACTAGCTCTAGATAACATATTGCTTGCACATGATCAATCCATGCCTACCAAGAGTAATTTGCCAATAAAATCATGTTGATCTTAGAATATCCAACCCATAATCCATATTCATAACCATTTATCATGGTTGAATTCACACCCTTATAAGATAATAATAATTGATTCATTATTTTTGCAATTTGCCTATGCTTGACAAAAATGCTATCAAAATGGAATACATTTGTATTATCATTATATATTAGCAAGGGTAGTATTATGAAAATAATGGAATCCATTAATTTGGATTTACAAGTCAATGTGCATATAGAAACTACTGAAATACCATCATAAAATGAGCTTCTACAAGGCCATAATATAGTGCATTTGAAATATAAAATTTACAGCACTTAATAGTATGATGTGGATTTATTAACGACATGCATGAATGCATATATGAAATGAATATATACACCTAATTTATTAAGCAATAATTTTTCCCAAAATTAATATTGCTATTATATATATATAACTAAAATGCTTCAAGCACACTACAACTAACCAACAAGAAAGTGAATAGAAAAATCATCTCACATACATAATTTAATAGTTGAGGCTAAATGAGTAACACTAACACATATGTATAATTATTCCATCCATGATTATTATACCCTTATTTACCAACCCTCATGGGTAACCCTCCTCAAAATCAAGGAAAATTCTAATAACTTAAACTTAACCATGCCTAAGATTGAATCACTCTAAGATATAACTATAATATATAACATAATCAATCCTTAAATAAGGATGTCATTCATAATTAAAATGTAAAATACTAATAAATACAAGGGTTGTGGTATACCAAAGCCTACCCTATCGAGTCTTATTATCCCAATAATAATATTGATACTACAACTCGAACAACCCTAAAGGGTTGATAGTTTTTAACATAAGAATATAAATACAAGCTTGAAGTCATAAGCACAAGGAACCCATTGTGATATCATACAAATAAAATTATTTGAATTATGCATTCAATATAATATATGCCAACTACAATATTTATAACATTACAATAAACTCAACCAACACTTTATCACCCCAAACCCTTCATGGTTTAACAATGGAAAACACAACCCTTAAGCAATTGATAAAGATAATCAGGTAATCGGAACTCATAAAAGAAGATCCAACTTGCATAAATTACCTACACTAAAAATGGTGAAAAATATTGTGTCACCATAAAGTTGTCAATGTGAAACCACCCTTAGAAGATGTTTTGAAAGTCAATTTCTAGTTTAATAAAATAAGATCAAAGAGAGTAACAAAATATCTTATTTAATTGCACATTACGAAAATTTGGAATCCCCAATAATTAATTATTTTTGTAATATTTTTATTTAGAAAAGGTTAAAAACCTCCATGAAACTAGAATATAAAACCCCAAATAAGCAAGGTATTGTAAAGTAAAAAAAAAAGAACCCACCCAATGACATACACAATGCATTCAACATGCCCAATATTATTAGAGGTATAATCATTGAGAGGGTGGGGGGGAGAATTAGTGATCCTAAATAATCCAACTTCAATTTCAATCTTTACAAACATTTAATCAATGAACAAGAGAGATAATGCAAAATCAAGCACATAACACATGACATATGTGAGAAACCCTCTTTGGGGAGAAAACCCACTAGAACCTATAATTAGACTAATATCCTATAATAAAAATAATTAATTTAGACTAGATACAACTTATCAAGGAACTACCATCCCTTATATAGTGAGACTAAAATCCCACAAGGTGTTACAACACCTGTTTAGCTGAGCTGCCACAACAACTAGACCTTTAGAAAGTTTCACCTTCAAGGAGGATAAAACCCCCTAGATGTTTAGCTACCATAAAAACACTTATGAACACAACACATCTTAAACTCTAATTTATTAAAAATATGATGGAGACACAAAGTAAATTAGCTCTCTTCAACACTGTACACTCAACGCATCCAAAGCCACCTTTTAGATCACTCTAAACCTCTTCACTCATCTTCAACCTACAAGAGCACTATTCTAACATTATAAACATGACCAATACATCATACATTCAATACAAACTCTGATCAACTCATCTACTGGGTATTCTACCTCTCCCTTGCTCAACAGCTTTCACACACACACTCCTCTTCTAAGTCTCTCACTAATCTAGAAACCATCAACTTTGGTTTCACTATTTATATAACATTCATGATCATCACCATCTTGGTCAACCAATAGGCATTAATTAACCCTTAAATCATCTATCACATTAATACATAACTTAATTCCATTTACATAGGCTGGCCATAGCATCTATGGGTCACCCTTAAGCAATTACACCTATCAATTAGGCACTTGTATCTTTTATAGGTCTCATGAAGACCTATTCACCAATTTAGCACTTCATTTAGAAAAAAAAGATCATATGACCACTTAAATTTTCATAGGTATACTCCATATGACCCCTTTGTCATTTTCAAATGTTTACAATCATCATTTCACTCTTTTATGAAAGCTCAATCAACTCAAACAATAGCCTTAATCATAAGGATACCATGAACAAACACATAAACAACTTTATAATATTTTTTAATAATAAAGATAGATTGATTACATCTCTAAAATTAATACAGATGGTCCTCATGGAGTTTAAAACACTCTCCAATAGCTAAGTCATCATGAAACATCAAAACAACGTCAACACAAGCTCAATTACCCTTCTTGGGTTACAACATAGTCAAGTTTAAAACTTCATAAATTTTATTTTAAAAACTTAAAAATATTTAAATCTATATTTCCATATTCATCTTGTATTATTCTATAATTTCTCTTTTTACACCATGAGAAAATTCTGCATAGATGAAAAGATATGACCAAAATATAGAGCACTAGTTTTTCCTTTGTTAAATTCAAATATTTGAATTCAAATGGTCAAAGTTAAACCTTAGTCAATTTTCTCACATATTGTTTCATCTCATATTAATATAATCTATCTTATTTTAAATTTAATTCATAGTTTTCCAATTCCCAAATGTTAAACTTTGAATAGTTGACCTTATCTTGTGCAATCTTGTAATATTGACTCAACACGCACTATCGATCTTTGGGGATCAGCCAGGGATTTATCATGCAATGTGCACCATTTGATCAATCTGTATGAACACCCACTCATCATTAGATAATTATCCTTTAACTTTTATTACTATTAAACCTTGAACACTTGTCCTCATCTCACTACTTCCTAACATCTTAGAATGAACACTCTAATTGATCCTTTTGTAAGGAGCTCAATCTTTAACTTCATTAACCAATGACACTTTAACCCATTTGACTTACTACACACCATATATCTAGATTTATGAACTCCAATAAACCATTATATCTCTATTTGGTCCTAAACTTTAACTTTTTGTATAAATTACTACGTATGGGGACCATTGCTTCTCTGCCTGGAAGGCCAGCTTTGGACCTAAATAACTTTTAATACGCTCAATCGCATGTTCTCAAATTTGGATCATATGTTATAATTTAAAATAGGAATC
>JARHVA010002832.1:177500-285000 GCA_037957365.1 Torreya grandis
TTTATATTATCTCTTTCCAATTTAATATTTGAAGTTTAAAATTTAAAAAAAATTGAAACATATCATGAGAATTTGACTATTTATAACATTATGAATTTGTTTCAGGTATATTAAGTATATAATGTGGATGGAATTTTAGTTTGAGTATACATCCAAAAACCCTTCATCCTTCTATAAGTAAGTAAAGGTACATATTTTAATTATTTACATTTATACTTGGATCTATGCATGCATTTCACTCACACACCCATGCCAAAGTGGGGCCATTGTATAAATACCTATGTGTCTTATCCTTGATTTAATGTTTTTAGAAAATTTTCATATTTAAACACATTTTTAGGAAAATATCAGCCAAACATAGATCTACACTTGGTCCAATAAGACTAAAAACATCAACACATATCAATAAGTATTTTATTTAAAAAAATAGACTATTATCAAATGTTATCCATCTCCACCTTGAAAAATCATCCTAAGACTAATCCAAGATATACCCTAGACTATATAGGTCTATTGAAGACAAACCCATTCATTTTACAAATTTTTAAATTTTAACTATGTGGATGCATCTACATTTTTCCTTTAATTGTTACTTATAAACTGACACTTTTACATTTCTATAGTAGGATAGTGTCATAAATTATCCTAGATAAACCTATATATACAAGGTTTTATCAAATAATTTCATAAGAGACACACATCTAAACACAAAGGAATAATTTAAAACAATTCATATCAAAGGTCAAAACTATATAAAAGTCAAAAATATAATTTAATATACATAAAAAATTATCATTATATATTGCTATGTTTTCATTTACCTTATTTTAAAAGGAGGGTATTATATCACATGTCACTTCATCATCACTTCTAGGTAAGATGAGGTTAAAAAACCCTAGTCAATATATTCCATACACACACTTATAAGACTATGTGAAGGTATGATTATATGTGTGTAGGATATGTAGTTTGAAATGTTGCCTTGGAAATTTATTGACTTCATTATTATTTTTTTTAATAAAATAAAGCTATTTTAATGAGGAAACTCACACATTATACAAGATTTATCTAATACATATATGATATGAAGGTACATTATAAAAAAAAATTGAAGTGCATAGGTGACTACATGATTAAATTTTGAAACCCTTGCAAGGTATATAAAACTATAGACATAAATACATGACACTAATACGACTACCATGGCCTAGTTTGAACAAGACACACCAACATAGTGTATGGGTATATTTAGGATTAGTTCAAAATTTCTATATTTTAAGAGCATCATTCATATATTTAGAATATTTAGTTTATGGACTCAAATATATAAAAAATAAGGTTTATCATACCTTAACCCATTGTCATTTACATTTCTTATCATAGTTTTCATTATGGTAATTGGACTTACTTCTCTTTGTATCATGTTATATATATATTAATTTTATAATTTCATTCATGTATGTTTAGATATATTTAATTTTAATTAGTTTATTCCTTATTTTCTATAAAACTAGAACTAGGGTAAACAAAAACATCTTGATACATTGGAAAGAATTGAAAAACAATTAAGACATGTTATTAACTTTAAATAAATTGAGAGGTAATGGTAACATATTGAGAGGTCATGGAATTTTTATAAATATAAGGAACATGTATAAGTAATATAAAATTGAGAATGATTAGGAGTGAAATATAATTGAGAAATAAATACATGAGGAGACATACATTATAGTTAATTAAATGATGTGAGTTGTAAAATTAAATTGATCATTATGATTTGAAATAAAGTCTATAAATTTTGATTCACATTTAAAATTATGAGCACTCATTTATTCTTATCTATATTATAAGGCACAACTTGAATCCTAACCATATATTTTGTATTTTGATATAGATTTTGACTTATAATTCATTTTAATACATTTAACAAATTATACATATCATTATGATTTTACATGACATGTTTCCTAAAATGTGTAATATTTTCACCCTTATCTTCTTCATCTAAGTATGTTTGTTAATCATTAATAGTTTCATATGCATTATCTATTTCAGATCTATTCATAACATTTACATTCGAAGACACATAATTATCACTTGAAATAAAAATCACATTTTTTTGAGAATAAATATCTATATTTATAGACTCCATTTTATTTATCAATAAATATATACAATTATCTATATTAATTTCAATAAAGTCAATAAGTTCATTATTTATCCTAGTAATATTCTTAATTGGATCCTTTGGTCTAATGAATTTTGGTGGAATAAATATAAATAAAATATTTAACACACACACCATGGAATCAACTTAGGGTTTGAAAAATATTAAATAAATTTAACCTAGGGTTTCAAATGAAATTTACAAAGGAGCCAAGGATAGTAGATATGAAATAACATAATGAAACAAGCGATATAAAAGTAAAATAAATTCAAATTTAGTATAAAGAATAATATATAACCATATAAATGGCCCATTTAGGAGAGCACATTATCATCAAAATGTTCTTTGGATAAATGAATATAAGTTAATGTACAACAAGAACACCCACAAACATTTAAATACACCAAATATAGGCATAGAATAGTAAAACATACATAATCCACCACAAAATAAATAATGAGATATGAAAGGATAATAGTTATCTAATTAAATATTAATATTATGTGACAATTGTCATATTATAATATTTAATAATAATTTGTAGTAATAAAATATGACTAAAAAATCAAATTACAATCGGAGAATGGTTTACAAAACCATCAAGTTTTATTATTTTAAATGTGAATACTTCCAAATGTTAATCCTAGAATAATTTAGGGATATGAAATATATTTTAATTATTTTTTTTTCTAATATAGGGATATGAAAACCCTCACTTAGCTTTTTATGCCTTTTCTCAGATTGCTAAGAAAATGGACTTCTCCTTGGTCTAATTTGCATCTAGATACAAAACCATTATGAAAAAAAGAATGTGTTTTTTTTATAGTGTAACACTTATATTGGTTATTTTATTTCCCCTCAATGATGTATAATATGACAAAAAACTAAAATAATTTTATTAGTTCATCATATAGGTAAACTAGTGCATTATAATGTCCCAATAGCATTAAAGTTAGTGCTTTAATGAATAATCTAATGATTATTAGCTCATTTAGAATGCTATTATATTCTTAATTGAGTCATGTGAGAAATAATTAATTATTTATAAATTATCAATGACTTATATATTAATCTAGATCCTTTTTAAATGTATAAATATACTAGGGTGTTTGTGTATTTATAAATTAATTAGATTCAATTGGAATCTCATTGGTATATAAAATGGCATCGAACTTTTGAAATTTTAGAAAAGGTAAGATAAGATTAAAACAAGGAGAAGGAAATAGGAAATAAATTAACCATGCCATGACCATACATTTATTTTTGTGATATGTATAAAGCATAACTATACATTCCATATAAGGAGAGTACAATGTGATCAAACCTATGAAAGGGAAAATGACATGTGGAGTGTTAAGAGAAGGTGAAGGGACAATTGAGAGTTAATAAATGCACAAATAAATATAGGCTTTAACCAATAATAAATAAGTACAATTTCTTTTATAAATGTGCAATTTAACAACTAAAAGATGCATGGGGCAAGTTTCAGGTATTTATAAAAACCCATTTCTTTTACATTGAGCTTAAATATTATAGTTGAATATAAGGATAAAAAAATATTTCATTCACATAATTTTAATAAAATTAATAAATATATAATTTTAATTAATTAAAAAAATATTTTAAAAATAAAATCATAATGCTTAATTAATAGATGTAACAATTATAATATAAATACACATGGATAGAAATGGAAAATGTGTGTGTACAATATTGCAAAATAAATATCATTGAAAAACATTTTTGGAAACACGTAAGAGAAGATAATATTAACACAACCCATTAATTTTAAGATGATAAAAATAATATTCTCTTTAGATGTATGTTTAAACTAAACTTTCAATCCAAATTAGGAATTGAAAATTAAAATCTAACTTCTTGGTTTTTGTTCACTTCATTTAGCCCTTTGTATCCATGTCCTCAAATATAATATTATGACTCGTGAATACCTATAATATATAATTATTTAATATCTTATAGTGTTAAGGAAAAAAATGGACTTATGGGCATGTTTTGAATGGGGTGCCATTGATTTTTCAATTGTTAGAGAAGAAATAAGAATATCTAAAAAAGTAAATTGAATAAAGGAAATGAATTCAAAATTTGTGCCAAATTTTATTTATAATATAATTATATCTTGATAATAAGAGATTTATTACTATTAAATTTCATATTAAATTTGTCTATTTATATGAGAATTTTAACTCAAATAATACAATATTAACACATGGAGTGAATTCCAAGGATTAGAAATAGGAAAATAAAATTAGGAAGATTAAGCAAAATAGGTTAAACTTAAAGCATGGGATGATTATTGGGACCATACACCATGGTCTAGGTAGTGATACCAAAGTATAAAATAGTAGGTGGAGGGTGATCTAGTGATGCACGAATGGGGTTTTAGGATTTAGAAGTAAAAAATAATAAAAATATAAGTTAATTAATAAACCATTATCCATATCTAGATAAATATAATAAAGTAACACTAATTAACATAAAATAAATGTCATAGGACCATATTAGCATATTATTTTTTTGACAAATTTAAGTGTACACTTACCCATAAAAGAGGTGGTATAATTTTGTACTTCAAATTGGAACAAAAAAATGATTAAAAAAAATGTAATTTTTGATCTTGATCTCTAGAACTAGAAATAATGAATGATGGAACCTATAAAACCACTTTTTAGCATTGGTATGAGTGAGATAAAAATAATAAATGTTTAATATGTAAATAATTGTAATAAGATAGATCCTATACCATTAATATTCAACTAAAATACCATGAATTCATCTTACCATCCAAATAGGAAAATGTGGAGTGATGTTTGAACCCTATATGTAATTTATTGATAACTCCCACATCCACATGAATTTTAAATATTGGGTGATATAAATTGTGACATTTATAACCATGTTGTCATCTATAAATGAGATTCCATTTTCAAAATATTCAATATGTTTACATACATTCCTCTTTGACCTCTATATGTAGTGGAAGGTCAATTGGGTCTGTTATACCATCAAAGGAAAACTTGGCCATGATAAATTTAGTACGTGATATATAAAACCATTTTGAGATGTGGGGTGAGTGTTTTAAAATAATATCTATAAATAAATATATAACATTAAAATATGGAAAAAATATGGAATTTAATAACGTGCACCAAATCTATTTTTATTGATGTTCCCCAACATATATGTGTAGACACCTAAATTTTGTACAAGCCATATTTATATTATATATTTTTCATGTTAAAATGAATTTTCTTCATGTGCATACATTTAGATCTTTGGATACACTTTAACCTTGTGTTGGGCCTTATATTTTCTTCTATTGAATTAGGTTTTCCTTACAAATTTAAAATTTATATTCACTTTGCATCAATGATGTTATCTTGATTCAATTTAAAATAGTTTAAATCCTACAGATTGATTATTATTTTTTTGGCACAACCTCAGATGCTTCCATAAATTCCAGAACACTATTTTATAATTTTTATGTGACCATAATAATGTGTCTATGATTTTTGTATGACCATAATCCCAGGCCCATGACTATATTCATATATATTTGAGGTCATTTGTGTCATTTTCCATGCTTCTGGTTTTATATTGTTTAGATTTCAATCTTTTTTGTGCTTGACCTATACTTGAATGTGTCAAATTTTAATCCAAAGCTACTCCCTTATATATACATATGTACCCTAGATCCATCCAATCAAAAATTACATTGATTATATATTTTTGAAACTATTTAATGAGATTTAACATTGTTTATACTATGTTGGTATTTTTCATTCCATCCATTAAAGTCTTGTGGCTATATACTTGTACCAAAAAAATAAATCATAGAGAGTAACATATTTTCATTTGATTATATATGGATAAAAGGTGATGTTATTTATCTCATTTGGGTTTGGAACACTCACAAATTTATAGAACTACATTGGGAAATGGTTCTAAGCATGAAAGATATGTAACTACAACCCATAAAAGGGCCTAAGACATTAACCTTGCATATATTATATACTTGTTGTGACATTATGGTTAAATAAAATAAGATATCATTCAAATGAATACACACAATAGATCCATAAATTAAATACACACTCATAGTCATCTTCTATGTTGAAGCATCATATAAATTTTCAAACCTTTAGGTTAAAATTTTCCAAAATCATAGTAGGAAACTAAAATCATCAAAAAATTACCATAATTATGGTTATGATTATTGTATTGTATTTATAAGTAATATAGGATTACAATCAATTTTTACAAATTCTTTGTTTTTGAAAAAAAAAAAAAAATTATATATCTTGTTGTGTCCAAATATTTTTCACCATTTTTAGCATCCTAGAGTTTACAGGTAAGTTGGAATCAAGTATTTATATATGAACATTATAGTTTAAATTTAAATAATTCAAACCTTTTTTTTTTCACATTTCACATTTATATTTATGTTTATTCTATTTTTAGATTAGTGTGAGCTATAATAGGCTAAACTTGTAAAACTAATTTAGATTTTAATATATGATAAACAAGCATAAATATGAATGTAATTGATTGTGATAGATATGATAACATAATTTTTATATTTATGGAATATAATGATTATTTTAATATAATTATATTTACTATTTTACTAATTGATGTTTATTTTGATCTCATAATATGAATAGACTAGAAGTAGGCATGTAAATTGTCTAGATTTAGAACTAACTATCTTTGCACATAGGATCACTAACTTCAAGTTTGGCTTAAATTTGTCAGTGACCTGATATTGATGTTAATATTTTAGAAAATTATTCCTCTTTGTGACCATATAATTTATTATACATGTTTCATATATATTTGTATGCATAATGTTTTACCCTTTATTATGTACACAAATTCATAAATCAGCTTCATTTTATTTGAAATTGTATTTATACTTGTGAAGGATGAAAAATTGTAAAAAGTTAGAAAGTGTAATTGGGTTGACATGATCCCAATAACCCATATTGATGATTGATTTTTGCATACATATCTAATACTCAAAACATCGAAGTAAATCTACACATATTTATTCTCCTTACTATGAATACATAATCATGTTATTTTATTATATGGTTGTACCTATAAATTTGGCTTTGATAGTAATAATGTTGGCACATGACATAGATTAGTGTGTTTAATAATTGGTTGATACATTCTCTTAGTGATTTATTTTGTGATTTTTAAATAATAGGGAATGTTTTCTCAATGTGGAATAGTGTACTTGATAATGTTTTACCCTAATTTGGATTAATGGGTTAGATTAATTTCATTAATATATAATTTTAAAATGTAATTTAGCTAAATAAATATCATAAGTTTAATTTAAATATCCAAATGAAGGATAATATTAGGCTTGATAGATCTTGTTTTCACCAGAAATGGGACTAAAATTATAGGAATGCAGACCTGTAGGTTTGCATTTTGTAAAACATTGTGTTTAATTATGCATCAAAATGGAGCTTGAAGCCCTAATAATGAGGGATATATAGTGTGTTAACATTTTAAAAGTTAAATATTAGTGAGTAAGTATTTACTCAAAACCAATTTCAAGACACTCCAAACATACCTATAGGTGGAATGGTAACACACAGGCTTGCTTGGGTTTTCAAGTTGGCTTTCAAGTTTGAAGGAAGATGGGAAATAAAAATTGTTAGAGGATTAATTTGTGATGAATAATTAGATACATAAATCCTTTAATAATATAATAATATACTCACATAACAAATTATCACCTAAAGACCCATCTTAGGCATGAGGTGTCACATTGGTCTATATACAAACTTCTCAAAAGGACTTATATCTTATGAAGCATATGCATGCATAAAGATTTCATAGACCTAATTGGACACATCCTCAGTAGGGCATAATAAGATAGAATATGATAAAATACCATAATTAAGATATTAAAACTCTAGGTATGTATTCAATACCCTAAATGATTAACTATAGGTAGATCAAGTTATTCTCAAGCTTAAAGAGAGAATATCATACATAATAGTAAGTTTAGAGCTTACATGGGTAGATAAAGTGCTAGAAATAATTTGAGGATAGAGGTACATAAGGACAAATTTCAATAAGATATTATAAAAATAAAATCATTATGACACTGTAGATATAGCCCATAGATACCTATAGGACTGCCTAGTGGCTAAGTGAGCGTATAAACTAGAGAGGGAAGGGCCTATTTAGTTTGAAGATAAAGAAGTCAGAGGATCAAAACACATGAAAATTATATTCTAAATATATATCACAAGATTAATATTATCTTCTCAATTATTATAAATTAATGGCAAGGTTGAGAGGCTTGTTTAGGCCTATTGAGTCTAGAGCCCCACACATAAGCTTATGTATGTATAATTAGAAGAGTGTATTTGTTATAGGCAGGATAGAGACCTAAGTCTCAAGAGGGTGTTGATAGATCCAAATATACATTCCATGAGTATTCCAACTCACTTGGTAATAACAAAAATGGGAACACAAATTACCAAAGTCATTTGCATCAATTGGTTTGAGAACCCTAGTGTAAACTAATAATGGTGATAGCAGATCTAAAGAGGAAAAATGGTAAAGATAAATATATAATCCACTATTATACTAAATAAAAGGTTTAATTTTAATGTAAGAGGTGATAATAAGGATTTTAGGTCACCATAATAACTTACAGGTGGTCTTGTGCCTTGAAGATCAATTTAGACATATAAGGCCTAAAACCTTGCATAAGCCCTCAAACCTCCAACTCCACTCTTGTGAAAAAATGATTTCCTCAAGAAGTTATAAAGATATAGGAGGTTTTTATTGATGGTATAGGTCATAAAAAATGTATATTTGGTAGTGAGAAATATAAAAAAGTTCTAATTTGGTTTAAAGCCCTGCTCGAGCTATCCCATCATAGTTTGCCAACTTGAGTTAGAAATTTGGATGTTCATATCTTGCATGAAAAGGTGCATGGGTAAAAATTATATTAAGGAAATTTAATGACCCATATACACTTTCCATCCATGGTAAAGAGATATGGATTCATGGGGATAACTTTATGAATGATCCTTATGATTGTAGGCATGCCCAGATTGCTTGCAAGAAGCTCAAGAGGTATCAACCTTTTCTCATATATCACCAAAAAATATGCATGGTACTAAGATATATTATGGAAATTTGAGTGAATCTATACACTCAATATTCATGGCCCTAAGTTTCCAATCTAGGGCCTATGCTTTATGAACCATCGTTAAGATGGTAGGCCATTCTAAACCCTCCAAAACCCTCATAGAGAATCCAATGGACAATAAATTTATCCTAATGAATATAATGTAAATGAAACACATTTAAAACATCAAGATAAAACCTAAAGGTCATATTTTCCCATTTTGGACCAAAAATT
Organism: Torreya grandis; assembly: GCA_037957365.1. NCBI lineage: Eukaryota > Viridiplantae > Streptophyta > Pinopsida > Cupressales > Taxaceae > Torreya > Torreya grandis. Next base: position 187,085 of record JARHVA010002832.1, read on the forward strand.
TGACACATGTAGGGCAAAATATATATTGAAATGGCTTATAATGTTTGATTTTGGGACTATTTTCATAGTTCCTAGGCATGTTTGAGATCCTAAATGAATTGGAAGGAATATTGGGCATGTTTAGATATTTAATATCCTCAATCAACCATTCATTAATCCCTATAGTGGAAAAAATAAGCCTGATGAGTAAAATTAATGTTAACTGGAGAGATAACCTTCATTTACATTGAGAAGGGAGTAATGTAGGTCTACTTACATTGTGAAAAGGATATCTAAGGTATAATAATAATTTTATAAAAATTTAAAATACATTATCAAGATCAACATGTACTTTAAAATGTATGATTTTTAGGTCTCTTTCCCACTAAAGTGATAAATGCATTGTATGGGTTGTGAATGGCATGAAGGGTGGTAGTTAGGTGAGTAATGGTCATGTTCAAACATGTAACTACCTTCCAAAAATAGCTTCATGATATATATTTCATATTAAGGAGTAGTGGATCAGTTTCAAGGAGCATTTTGCCTTCATAGAGTCAACTATGACCAAAAATAAACCATCCACCACACCTCTACGCCCAAAAGGGTCATTAAAAACCTCAGTCATTCCACCAAATAAACACATGGGGAGAATTATGAGATTGACTCCTTACTCTCATTTATGTTTGTAACTATTTTTAGATGGGTGATGGCCATTATGACCTTTTCACTCCATTTATGCACCATATTCTCCCTATCTCTCTTTCTAATGTTCTATAAATTGGGCTTAGAAAGCTATTGTATAGATCTTTCTGCTAGGTATGAAGAAATTTTACCCATTTTTAGCTTATAGTCTTTAAGATAATACAAGGATTGATTCATATTTCTCCATACTTATCTCTAGTGTTCAATGCTTATTGATTTACATTAGTGGCTAAAGTATTTCTCCCTTTGTAGGTCCTTATTTCTCACCTAGATGCTAGTGGATTGGTCTTATGTAGGTCACATTGTGTGTGAATATGCTAATTGCAGTGGAAAATAATTTGTAGTGTCTTGAATCATAACTCTCATTCATCACCTTCATGTTATATTAATTTGGCATGACTTCTATGTGAATTTATGATGTGTGAGATTCCTTTTGGAGAGAGTATGTTAGAAATTAGTCTTTGTTTTATCCATAAGTGTTGTTGAAGGATCAAGTAGAGGATACCTAATACATTGGTTCATCACCTCCTATAGTATAGAGTTTGATTTCATGTCTTTATTATATCAATTTTCCTTGAAAAGATAAGTATGATTAGTAGTTTAAACATAGATGATGCATCAAGGAAGCTATCCCCAAATATGGAGACTCACATCATTCAATAGGCTACCCACACCTAGAGGTGATTCCATCATATCAATTGGATGAGTCAGGTTTAAAACTCCCTACCTCAAGGGTGCAATCCAAACTAATAATAATTTCTACTCCCTACCTCAAGGGTGAAATCTAGACTAATAACACCTATAAATTTGGATTTGATATTACTAATGTTGGTACCTGATCTAGCTTAATGTGTTTGATAATTAGCTGATGCATTATCCTAGTGATTGATTTTATAATTTTTAAATAATAGGAAATGTTTTCTCAATGTGAAATAGTGTACTTGATAATTTTTTACCCTAATTTGGATAAATGGGTTATATTAATTGCATTAATATATAATTTTGAAATATAATTCAGTTGAATAGATATGGCATTCAAATATGCATATTAATGTAAATTTTTAAACATGAATCTTTAAATTTGATAAGGGTATGTGATAAATATGGAAATTTCTAAATAATTCATGTGATAATAAGCCTTTTTGGTTAGTTGTCTAAGTGTGACTATTTTCTAGATGTTAAGAATGGGGATAAGCACATCTTTGGTTTTCTTTATTTAGGAATTGATATGTTTCCTACATTAGGTCAGTTTCATAGACTCAGGTTAGTATCAATAGTTTATACTAACCTAATGACCGGTACTTACCTACACATAGTGTATAAAAAAGAATTTAAAATCACTTGGGATTGTCAATACTTTATCTATGTTTTTGGTCCTAAACCCTCATGACATGTACATATCCATTAATCAGCCTCTACCTTGAAAGCTTAGATTTGATTGTGAGGTATAGAAACCTAAAAAATGGGAAATTTTAATGGGATGATATAACCCCAATCACCCTCTCCTAATGATTGGTCATTTCCTATGTATATAGTACTATAAGGATAGAAATCAAGACACACTTGGTTCACCCACCTAGTATGATTGTATAATTATGCTCCTTCACTATGTGTATCCAACTAATAATTAGATTTGGTATCTAAAAATTATTTAGTTTAATTTTATTTTGAGTGATCTAAACTTGGTGTGTGACTTATCTTGGTGATAGCTTTGAAAATTGGGAATAACAAGTAATATTTTCTTAATATGTAATAGTGTATAAATTTATCAAATATAGGTAAAAGATGTTCCTTTTAATGATACCTAAATTTGTTTATATATGGATCTAATTGAATAATTACTCATGACACTAACATAATAGGATTATAGGATGATGCTAAATATGGATTAAATGTTATAAAATATTCATTATTAGGAGTAAATCTATTACAAGAATTTTAGGTCATTGTCAATTATGGTAATGATCGTAACTATTAGAACTGACCTATGTATAGGTGGAATGCTATGAGAGTATAGAGGATATATATTAGGTTTGAAGTAAATAATGAGGTTAAATTATGTTTATAATAACATATCATAAGGTTTGACTAATAATATGACATGCATGTATGAGAAGATGTAAAATTAGGACCTTATTTGGGTGATTAATTCACATGGGAAAAGTTTTTGTCAATATTTTCATTTTCGAGTACCAAAGACCAAATTTAATTATCTAAAAATTCCCCCTATTAATCTAGTAAGGGAATTACTAGATTAAAAATATAAAATATACATAAGTGTGTAAAACATCCTTTGCCTTGTTAAATATATCTCTAAATGTATTACTTTGATCTATGCAATACTAAAATTAATGTCTAGTCAATGTTCATATACAAAAAATAAAAATAAAGTATTAGAATACACCTATGTGTTGGTGTGAACCATGTTATATTCATATCTTGTTGGAGATGGTGCATCCTCATTGAATAAATATAGATTTTGGGGTGTTCATTCCCAAAACTTGTGTAACTATGTAGGATCCTAAGTTGGGAAGACAACATTCCTCAACCCTCTTAAATGTGGTTATAAGTACATAATGTAAAAATCCAAATAACTATGAAATACAATGATAGAGGGAACCATGTTACTAGGTTAAATTTATAAGAAAACACTATATAGGTAAATGATAGAACGAAATAGGAATGTTTCACTAAAAAAATGAATCAAATAATGCATATTAATTATAGATTCAAATCAAATATTTCAATCTAGTTTTATCAACTTAAATTGATATAAAATTAAAAAAATTGCATGATCATAAAGGAGTGAACAATGTTAACTCCCCCATAAATTAAGTAGGTTTTATAAGTATGAATTGAAATGAATGACATTTTCCATTCAAATGTAAATGTGATGTTGTGTATATGTTCTTAAAATAGTATCATGACCCCTAAATTTGTATGTTGAATTTGATAACCTATATCCCATATTTATGTGAATGTGAAAAAAAAGAAATTATGTTCTTAAAATATATTTTTCATATGACCATATATATTACCTTGTACTGTGTATAAATTTTCTAATGTATATCATGTATTTTTAAGAATCTAATATATGAACCATTTAAATTTATAAAATTTGTGAAACATGTAATCTACTCATGGAGGCTTATGTATCTAAGATAAGCCCACTATAATTAACCATTTTTGTGATGAAGGATTTATCTTATAATTCAATCATATAAAAATAATAATTAATTTTATCATGTCATATATATAGATAACATCATGTAATATAATTTGATTATGTGGATAATATTTCAACTTAGTAATGTATGGATCAATCAAGGCATACATGTAACATATGAAATGTAGGGCATGTAAGTGTTATGTATATATAAGTATATAAATGAATCACTTAGTATAAGTAAATTTGAATAATAATACATAATAATAATTCATGATATATATCATTCCACCTCTCAATGTTAACAATTTGAATAAACACAAGTGTTAAATTTCACACATATGTCAAAGGCCACATACAAGGGACATAACATGTTAAAATAATCAAGGTAAAAGGAAACATGTAAGAGTAAAAAAATTTCATAGACAAGGGAAATATATGATGTCTCATAAAGAAAGGATAATGGGCACACATAAGTTAATTTATCATGTAAAATAATAATAACAATAATGAAGCACAAAGGACTAGTCTATACAATACATATGTATCAATGTTATATCATAGTAAAATGGCATATTATATGAACTATGTAATAAATGAGTACATATAAATACATGTGTAAGTAATATAGATAAAAAAATATGTTTTAAATATCATAAAAATATATCATTTGTAATAGTGAAACTCATGGAGGAAGATTCCCTAGTATCAACATGACTAGTGAGTAGAGGGAAGACCATCTGTATGTCCATTTTTAACATGTACATCTGACATAATAGTTATATATCATGAAATTAATGTGTATTTAGAGAATATTCCATTTTAAAAACATGTGATAAATAACATATGTAAAATTTTAACTAATCGTAATGCCATGCTTAGGTATCAACTTTGGATTTTTTTGAATATTTGAATGTTTTTAATGATTATTTGACTTTTTTAATATATTTGGAATATTTAAAACTTATAAAAAAAACCAATGATGCAATCAAGGGGAGGGATATGTAAATTTAATGTATTGGGTGGTTGAGTGATACTCTTTCATGGATAAGATATATAAATTAGGGATTGGTTAGAATATGATATAAGGTGTGATTAATGGATCTAGATGGATGAGGAATATATGGTATATATGGTGTATTAGGAGTTCATTTCATTGCTTATGTTCATTGTGTAACATTTTGAGCTATCCAAAATCATAACTAGGTATGTGTTGTATAATATGATTCCTTCTATGGGATTAAGTAACTTTGATGTTATTAATGTGGAATAATTAGGTGTGTGGATGAATCTTGTATATGTGTAATAATTGACTCTATATATTGATCCTTAATAGGTGTGTCAGCCATGTTTGAATACTAATCCTAAATATGTGGATAAATTAATTTCTATGGTGGTGAGGGTGGAGGAAGAGCTATCACTGAATGAAGGGGATACTCATATCTTACTCATAGAACTATAACCACTCTTGTATTATATGTATTTTTGGCATCATTGTACTATAGATGGAAATGCATGAAGTCTCTACATCTAGGGGCATCCTAAAAATATATCAAAGACCTAATTACTTTGTATAGTCAAGAATTGCATGGATAATATGGTTGAACCTTACTAAAGAGGTAGTACTATATGTTATCCTTGGTGCTAAAAAATGATCTCACCACCTAATGGGTAATAATAAGTTATTATAATCTTGTGAAACTAATTGATAGTTATTTTCACAGAACAAATTAAATGAATTTATTTTTATGTTATTGTTGTTTGATACTATTAACTCACACTTTCCTTTGATATGTATATTATTAATTCAATTTTGGTATTCATATTTTTTGGAAGGAGACATAATTGTTCTTACATTGTATTGTGCCTTTTTTTTTGAACTTTTCTTTCTTTAGGTTATTTTATAGTTAAATATTAAATGCCTATTCATTTCACAATGGAAATATCCTTAGATAGATTAGTGATATTAGAATGTGAAATAGAAGAGTATATTCTCCTAAAAACATCATCTACATAAATATGAATAAACCTATTGGTTTCATTTCAAGAACACACTATGAAATATAAAAATTTATCAAATGAGTGGTAAAATTATATGGAGAAGGGGATCTTGTTGACCGAGTTTCAAATTTTCCCAAAATGATAACCCCTCTATCTACAATTTTTATAATTGTCATTATCTTTATTCTAATTAATACCATGATAAATACATAATGGTTTACAATTTATTATATTAAGACAGTGAGGAGGATGATAATAGTTAGGAGGCAAATTAATTAGCTACTTGTCCAATAATTTTTGTAGAATATCATGTGATGTTTCACTAAGACTATCAAACCTAAGTTTTTTCCATTGATTGAAAGTAGGTTTATTCACTTTGGGTACCACTTTGAAAAATGATTCTTTCATTGTATTTATAACCTTAACATGATTTTATTTATTTACAATATTTGTCTAAGGGGGTTGCATAGTTGTTTTATCTTCCTTGTGTGGAAATTATTATTTTAGATTAATGTCTTCATGTTGGTAGTAAACTATGAAGAATAAAATATCAAAAATATTTTATAAGTGACAAGTGTGTAATAGAATATATTTTGTATATAATACGGTTTTTGTTTGAATGCCAAAAACTTTTAGCATATGAAAATCATCCTTTAAAGATACAATTGAATGGTCATGAAGGTGAAGTTATAGATCCTCATCACAACTCTATAAATATTTTTTATTTTAAAGTAAAAGTAGTTATAATTGGGTTTTTGAGAAAGATAATAATATAAAGATCATTTTATGGTTCCCTTGAAAGTTTCATGTTATTTTACGTGTATAAGATTTACCTATTCTATTTGAATCTATGTGTTTATCTTATTGAATATGTCTGATTTGAAAAAATAAATTGATTATAATATAATGTACATTGACTAAGAATTAATATATATTATTTTAAAACCATATATATTCATACACCAACTTAAATTATTACAAATATGTAATCCCATTCACACAATACAACCACTAGCATGTTATAATGAGGAATTCTAGGAACCTTTAGTAACAATGGTGTGGTGAGCATGGATCTAAACTATGTTTAGATGGATACATAGTTAGAGAAACATTTAACATTGGTTGGATTAAATAAAACATAAGTTTTTATAAGAATAAATTAGATGAATTGGATTCTCTATGAAATGAATCATAGTTGAACACATCCATGGAAATATTTATGATATTTTCTAATCTAATTTACTTGAATGTTTAGCTACTTGGTTGTCAAGGATTGAGTATTAATGTTTCAGGACTAGATAAATATCTTGTTTTAAGTTGTATCCATTTAAATTTTGAATTCAAATTTATGCATATTGATAAACAAATGTTATAATTATTAATTTCTGGATTATGATAACATACTATCATGTAAAATATTAAAAATCAAGTCTCAAATGTATAAACAATGTTAAATCAACTATCTCTCTCTATTTGATCCAATCATAACACTAAAAAACATCATTTAAACACATCAATGAGAAAAACATCTATCTCATCATAGTAAGATCATCTCTAAATCAATGTCATATCAACCATGTCTAATCTAAGTAAAATAAACATAATTAAATGAAATAAACATCACATGATTTAATACCAAAAATCATGGATCTCTCTATATATACATCAAATGGGTCCATATGTACATTAAAGTGAATAATATATACATAAAAGTGAATACATGTACATCTCATATCATCTAAGTACATCATAAAAATCTATGCATCTCATGAATAAAATTATAAAGCTTTGTTTAAAGGTCAACTATGGTTTTGCCCATCTTTAGTATATATACCTTATATATCATCTCATGGAGAACTCTCTCTTGTCCTATCCTAAGGTGGGGATATATTTTATTAAGGACCCATATCTAGTGATAAAGGAGGTATTTAGGCCAAAAATATAACTAAATTTAAATTCCTTTAAGACCTACCTAATCTTGATGATGATCTTGGGCATTATACATAGAAAATGTGCCCTCATAGTTGGTGCTAGCACTGATACCTCATATTATCTCCTATAGTAATTGGACTCATTAATAAAATTATATATTAACCCCCTATATGTAACAATATCTTGAGCATCATCTCACTTTGTTTTCACCCTAATCAAAATCTATTGAAACTTATTTTTTTGTCTCTTAGCACTATTTGACTCTACCTTCCCAGAATCAAACTCCACCTACACTAAATATAAATCTATTTGAGATGAATACCACTATGCTAGAGTAGAATTTATATACATTAATTTTCACCTATACTTGTATAATTTGGATCTCCTCTTCCCTTAGTCTAATAATATCTACTTGATCTACATTGATATAACTATGTGTTGAGGTCAACTACTATGAGTGGTGATCTAATCAAGCCTATAGATTAGCTATGCTTATATATCTATCACTTATCTCCTATCTCAACCTATGAATGATATTGTAATAAACTAATTATGCTGATGGTATTGATATGCTAGCATGTCTTGCATCTGATATCATATGTAATATCTAATTTGCACCTCTTATATCCACCTCCACCATATCCTCGTATTACCTTACCTTTACCTCCTCCTCTTCATAATCCACCTCTACCTATGAATCCCCCTCCTCCTTTCCCACCTCCTCTCCCCATATTTCCACCCTCCTATAATCCATAACCTATCATCATTACTAGAGGTATAGATTGGTGAGACCATAGTGGTACCTATGCATGAGCTCCCTAAGATCCTTGTACCTATCAATTTTCCCCACCCAATGGAGTAGTTAACCTAAAAATACACTATTAGGCCCACCATGTTTGAAATTTTATAGTGAATCCTATATATGTTTGATTTCCTACATAGGCCCAAGACACCTATGGAACCAAATGAAAATTAACCCCTACCTTTGATCGATCAAATCTTGGCCCTAATGATATATCTCTCTAGTTGTATGGGAAAAGTGATGTGGCCCCATGGATACATCTTATTATAACCCAAATAATATTTTAACCTATTTGGTTTATATATATTAATGGTGTAATCATGGTGTTCAATAATTAAAAAACTGTGGTCATGTACAACATTTACTGAACACCCTTAACCCACTTATATTGAATACCTAAATAGGGATTCAAGATCATGTTTCCTTATGTCATCTCATTTATATTTCATTTTTTATAATGTATCTCTCCCATATGTCTCATATTTTTGGGTCCTACATGATACCACCCATAAGCCATGGACTCCTCTGTCCTCATCTATTATGATCAACCCACTAGTCTCTCAATCAAAATATGGTCCCATGCCTAGATCTAGAGCAATGTGGTTACACAAATAATCCACCCCCTAGGTATACCATGTAGTGATGATCATGATATAAATATAATAATATAACATGTCCTTATGCAAATATCATTGTATACTCTAATATATCCCTCACTAATCCACCTAGGCCCATGTGAAATAACTACTCACTCTTGTTAAGAATTAGAATATCACTGATAAAAACCATAAGAATAATCACTACCCTATCAAAAAATAGTGAATCAGACTCCAAGGTCCCATATCATCACACACCCATATCCAACTCAATCTCATTGATGTACACAAAACTAAATTGAATCATCTCAATGTCAAAGTGACCTACCAAGTCACATCATACCACATGTGAGCCTTGAGGCTAGCCAGTATAATGGCCATCCTATGATAGGCACTCATAGAATTCACCATATGTACTTTAGTGTGATAGTCACCTAAATCATTAATAGACAAAATATCAAGGTGTATAAATGCCATTTCTCTACTAAGTCTTGATGAATGCCTAATCTACTCTGATTGTTGGCATCTTTTCCATGTGTAAGAGGTTAATTACTACAAGGAAGCTACACATATCATCAATCCATAGTGGTGGCTACTATATGATGTGTGACTTCCTCTCACATGATATGAGTACTTGGACATGCTTTCATAATCTAATCAAGATCACTAAATTTAGTCATCTATATCTAATCACATTCTTTTGCTAATCAAATCAATTTCTTAGACCAATGATTTCATCAAGTCTTACTTATCTTCATTATCTAATTTTTCAAATTTTATCCTTGATTAATTTATTATTTTTTGTGAATTAGGACATTTGATCCTTTTTCATGTGAATTCATCATTTAATAGGTCTATGTCACCATTTTTAGGGCAAATTCACTGCTAAACAAGTTCATTTTTCCATTTTATGGCCAATTCACTATTTACTTGACCATTTCACTAAATACCTAGCCATTTCATTGTTCCCAAGATATTTTTTTCCATTTATCAAATTTATTACTCTCGTTATCATTTTCATTATTTAGATTAAGGTAATCCCATCTTTTATTGGTGTGGGTTCTAGTCCTGACCACATCAGGAGGATCGAGTCTCCCCAAAAAGAATAAACAAATGCAAGAACAAAACTAAAAGAGAGAAAAGAGGAAAGTAAGGAGAAACTGATGAATGAGGAAGGACCAAAATGAGGCCTACAATTAGAGGATATAGAAAAAATAACCTAAACAAATAATAACCAAGGTTGAGTATGTATCAACCATAAATGATTTGAATCTAGAATTAATCATATAATATTATGATCTTCATTTTTTTCCCAAAGATACTTAGGGGTGAAGTTTATAATTTCCCCATCAAAGTCTAATTTTTTTTAGGGAAGTGGAGATATTTCAAGTATTTGTAATAATCATGAACATATTTATGCTCTAGACAATAATCAATCGAGTGACAAAATTTTATACATTGGAGGAAAATTTACTTATACCTATCAAAAAGGATTATCTAGTTCTAAGAACCTAGAGATGACTTAAGCCATAATGATACAGGGAGAGATTGATCAAGAGGAATAAACACATAGAGTCTTGTCAAAGTTATTATTTTATAATAATGGGTGTCATAGTCAAAACTCACCAAAGTTCCAAATAATTTTGCTAAACTCTCTAGGGTTTTTTTGTCTCAAAATGAGAGAGGTAAGCTAGAGAATTTTAGCCACAATAGAACTTGATCAAGCCTAAAGTCAGTAGAAGACTAATTAAGTTTGCATTGTTGTAACATAAGATATGCCTTTCCCATTATCCATGGGCCATTGTTTAATATTTTCTAATAACTTTCCCTATACCCAAAATAAAATATAATGGCAATCATTACAATATCTATTGTTTTAACTTTTCCCACTTATTTCAATTTCTTCCTTATCCATTTCCTAACCATTTCCATTCTATATTTAGCATTGAAAATTTTTGCCACCAAGGAGTTACAATATTTTTCCTCATCTTCTTCTAGAAGCCTATCTACATGTACAAAACTAGGTTCCTATAATTTTGATCCTTTAAATGGTACATATCATAATTCTCTTGAGGTTTATTGGTGTTTAGACTAGAGCGCACTAAAAATTCATTCTCTCTAAGGGTCAAAAAAACTTTTCTAAGCTTTTGTTCGATTTTATTATTTTTTTTCTTTTCAAAACTATCAGTGGGAATTTGAATTTTGAAAGTCTAGCACATTTGAGACCCATGAATGCACAACCCACCCCCTTTTTACTGGGGGATTTTTCCACATTTAATTATACTATAAATGGAATAAAGCTCATTGTAAATGTTCCAGTGACCATAAGCTTCATCTCAAGGAATATCAAATAAGAGGATGTAATCTCTACATCACTCTCTGCACCCATTTAAATTAATTTATCCCATGTCAAAAAATGTGTGGAAGGAATTAAAACTCCTTGGAAAAAAAATTCCATTGAAAATCCAAATGGTCATCATGGAACTTAAGGTTCTAGATAATCCCTTAGATTTCTAGGCAAAATTCATTGGAACCTTGTTATCATGAACTACCTTAGGGTCCTTAGTGACCCTTGTAGACCTTCTTTGAAAGATATAAAAACTTTCTCATTGATAATATGAGTTTTTTTACCTCTGGTAATGTCATCAAGACCACTTTTTTACTTTATTTTTTTAATGTTTTAACTTCAAACTAATTCTTGTTTCACAAAGGAGAAAGTCCCTTGGGTTCCTCAGGATAGTTGAGGTCGCTAAGAGGGGAGGGAATATTACTAGAGATAATATGTCCAAGAGGTAAATCCTACTGAGTAAAGGGATTAGTAGGATCCTTGGCCTTCTTATCTAAAGAGGGGCTTAAAGAAGAAATGTAAGGCTTCAATCCTACTAAAAAGGAAGGTACCTTGAAATGATGAGAAAGAGGGGAGGATTCTAGATTTTTAAGAGGGGTCATTATACCAATCCTATTTGAACCAAGAAATTTTAGAGTCCCATTAGTGGATTTATCTGTTAGTCCACAACTAGGATCCAAGGAACCCATAACCAAAATTATCTCCACTATCTACCTGGGATCCTTTTCTCTCATATAAGCATCAGGGTTACCCAGCTCAAGATAAGAAGCATCCAATCTAAAGATTACATTGTTGAGGTTAGGATTAGGAACAAAGAGTTGAAGATGATGGGTGGTTGTAAATAGCTCCTCTACCCCTTTAGTTGGCTTTACCTATATTTCCATAGCCACCTTTTTTGGGGACCTTGAGAAAAATCTAACATTATATCCATCCGAGTCACACATTTTATATATTATATGATCTCTTTCATATTATATTTTCTAAGTATAGTTCTCAAATTTAGATTTGAGCTAAATAATTTTGAAGATTGCTCTATTGGTCTAGACATACACATTGATCCTAGATTCCACCATAATTATTTTTACCCTAGTCACTAGGTTAATTGACATTGGTTGACTAATAGCATGATTGATTAAAAATAGTACATCCTCATACCATAATTTAAGTGGTAATTCTAGGAGAGAGATCCACATAGGAAGCTTCATAGGTTAGTCATAATGAAGGTTGATTTTGGGCTTCCATTTCTTGATGGAAAGGAAGAATTTTTCAAAGTACCATGACCCATCTTCAAGAGCCTTTTCATAGCACTCCAAATAATAAAAGGAAATAAGGAAATAATTTTTTCCCATGGAAATGACTTGAATGTGCCCCATATCTTTCCATTTCATTATGACCCAATCTCAGAAATTATCAATTCGAGGTCTGTAACCAAACAATCTTTCCATGAGAAAATTCTCAAAGGCTATTTTGGTACAGTCTAAGATGGCATCTAGGACATAAAATAACCTCATAATTTTTTATAAAAAGTATCATATTTTGTCCTAAGGAAGCCTTAGGATCCCTTGGGCCTGAAACAAGTTCAACCCAGGATTTTTTTGGCTCCTTACCTTATTTGAAATAAACATCCTAGGATCACTATCCTTTATAGTGGAATTGTTAGTAACACCTTTTTTTAGTATATGTTTTGTCCTCTGCCATTTCATTCCACTCTTGATTGATATAATCAATAAAATTTGGTCATTTTCATTGTTGATAAGGCAAATTTGATGTTTATATGGTAAAATTTGCCAATTTTGAAAAATTTACTTTGTGCCATTTTGTATTTTGGTGAAATCATCATTTTTGAGCATGAATTCATCATTTTTATGATCAAATTCATTATTTTTATAAAAAAATTATCATTTTTAGTGATGAATTCACCATTTACATGGCTAAATTAACCATTTTCAAAATGGCTATTTCATCATTTTGCCTATTTATAAGTTTAATAAATGTGGTTAATGAAAATTTAACAAAGAAATAAATGTAGCTACTGGTAGTCCTACTCATTATGGCCATCTAAACTCTCAAACATAGTAAAAAATAATCTCAAATGTGGTTGGTGAACCATTATATCTAGGTCACTTTTCCAAAATTATCAAAGATAAATTTTGAATTACTAAGGTAAAAATGAATCGAGTTTACCCCTAGGGTGAATCTATAGCCTTTTATTTTAAAATAGTTTCTCCCCCATGTGACATGGTAGGCTGCCATTCTAACTTGAAAGCTTATTTTTATCCCTAGTGTCCATTTTTTCCCCATTTTCTTCTATATCTTTCATTTTTTATCCAATTTTTATTTTTATATTCTATCATTTCTTCCTTTTGTGGGTCTACTCATCCAAGTTTTTTCTAACTCTCCCATTGAGGGGGTATCTAGGGCTTATTAAGCATTGTTTGGAGACATATTTGAAACCATTTGCTAATGAATTTAACAAAACCATCAAAACTAACATATATTAATTTTACTATGTGATCATTTAACCCTTCATTTAAATATTTGGGAAGACCTTACTTCATCTACATATCACAATGTCTTCTCAAATAAGATCAACTGTAGAATATCCATTTTTATTATTTTCATGTCAAAATTGCAAAATGGAATGAATTCCTACAATTGCATAAAAACTAGTCTAAAATAATCTATTCAACCCAAATTCATGTGTTCATTCAATTTATGAGATTGAATTCACCTTGGGGCACCTCTATGTGGGATATTTCACCATATTAAATCTATTCAGTTATCATTATGGTCATTTTCTCTAGTTAATTCTTATACTCTGATTAATTCACTAATTCTCTTTATCTGATCAATTAATTCAAATATTTATCCTTATCTAATCATAGTTTAAAAATTTCTTATAATCAAAGTATCCACATTGTATTAATTACATTGATCTCTTGATTAACTGAATTAATCATTATACTAACTATAATTGTATGCAAATTTAATTATATTTTCCTTTCAATTATTTATTATTCCTTCTCCTTCTCTTTCCAAGGGCACCTTAATTTTATAAATAATCTTGATATCCCATGGAATATTCTTTTGTGATCCCACTAATTAATAAAATAATTAATATGAAGGATTATTCTCCACCCTTCATCATGGACATAAGATGAAGGGCCCTTAATGAATCTTTTGAGATATTTTAGGGATCACTCTTAACTCTTCATCTTGGAAACAATATTAAGGACCCACATTGGTTATCCATGTGTGTTTTTAAGAATTATTATTTACCCTAAATCTTAGAAATAAGATGAAAGGCCCATATTGACTCTTACAAATATATTTTGAGGATAATTCTCCACCCTCTATCTTTCACGCAAGATGGAGGGATCATATTAATCCCCCTTGGGATATTTTGAAGATCCTTCCTCTACCCTTAATGTTGGAAAATATGAAGGGCTCATGTTATCAATCTATGTGTCTTTTTGAGGATGAATTTTCAACCATCCATCTTGGAAGCAAGATGCAAGGTCCTCATTGATTCATAATTACTATAAATAGATCCCTTTCCTTTACAAAATTTTATGCTCAAGTTCCATAGTGAACCTCTACCAATTTTTTAAGATAATTGGTGCATAAATTATATCAATTCAACTATTCAAAGTTTTAAGAAGAGATTATATAAAAAATAATGTTGCTAAATACTTATCAAAACTACATCTGATCCACTTCCACTTTTGACAAAGTGAACGATCCTAAAAAAGGGGAAGAAATAATTTTTTTCTTTCTTTCTTTCTTCCTTTTGATTTTGGTTTTGCTTACCTTTGCCTTAGATCATGAGGCATTGGGATAGAGGTGTTATAAATACATTTTGTTTTTGATTATATGCTCATTTTAAAAAAAAAAAGTTAACCCCTTTGTGAAATCCCAATGACACACCTATCTCTTTTAATTTTTATATTTCATATTTCACATATGGACATTGGCTACATTATCTTAATTTAAAGTTCTCATGGAGTGAAACTAGACTTGTGGATCCACACCCCAAAAAGGAAACATATTTTTGTACACACTCTTATTTATTTTATCATTTTACAAGTAATTATATTATTAGAATAAAAAGGGGGAATTACTAGATACTAAAATCTGGTCTTCAGTATTTGAAAATGATAAGCTTGATACACATTAACCATACGTGACTTGATCTAATAAAATTTTATTCCTGATTCACCATCCTCTTGCACTTACATATTATCTTATGATTAAAACCTTTTATTCTATTATTATATAACTATAAGAACCCCACCTTATTATTTAAACATGTTAAATATCTTGAAAAGACATCTATAGGTTCTAATAGAGTTGTACACAAGTTAATTATGATAGTTACAATTGTTATTATTGGTTGATAACAACCCAAACTTGTTAGAATTGACCTACTCCTAGAAACATATATTTTATAAAACCAAACCCATCATTAAGTTTTTTTCCATAATCCTAGTGTGTCAGTGGTGTGAGGAATATACATATATTTTATAAAACAAAACCCATCCTTAGGTTTTTTTCCATAATCCTAGTGTGTCAATGGTGTGATATATATATAGGTCACATTTAAAAGACCATCTGCCACTTATCTATGATAAATATATACACTATTACACACTAAGCAAATATTCCATTTTATTTCCATTTTGAAAACATATCACTAGTAACGATCACAAGCCAAGTCTTAAGCACCTAAAATACAAGTCAAAGAAAGAAATTTAAAGTGCCAAAATCAATCATTATTTATATATACATATTGAAGGAACACTATTTCACAATACCAATAGGTGAGAGAACTACATGTGGCTTGATTTCCCTCCTTGGATTATTTGACAAATAGGAAGAAACCAATAATTAGGTGGGGGTGATTGGGTTTAGTTCAATCATTTACACTTAACCCATTTTTTTAGTTTATAGACTTCAAAAGAACATCCAGGGTTTCAAAGAAAAAGATATCTAAATATAAAGGAATAAATACTAAATGGATTCTTAGATTTTTTATAGCTATCCTTCAAATAATTACTAGTCTGACTTACACATTGTTACATTTTTAAATCCATAATCAATTTATCTTTAACCTATTGTAAAGTAAATTATCCCAAATTATTATTGAGCATAAACTCTAGAGCTATGATTTTAAAATAGCCTATCATCTCACACCTTTTATAATCATCAGTGGCATTTCATCTCAAAGGTCAATAGATATTACTTTGGGTTAGAGGACCCATCACATGGTGTGAAGAGATAAAAACTCCCACATTAAGAGCCATATTTCATACATTTACACCTGATCGAACTAGATATTTTGTAATTGACATAATGTGTGTTTTCAAATTCATTGTAAATGTATTTGGAGTAATAGTACCCTTATTTTAAAGAAACTTATTAGTTTATTGTGATAAGATTTCTAATTTTATTTGTAAAATCATCAAACCACTTATCAATGTTCTTGTATTATAAATTATTTTTTTGTCATGACTCTATTTGACATGCATTTAATTCATTTTTCTGAGGTAGATTAGTAGTGAACTATTTGAAACATATTTTATTTGATTTATTGTGGTGTTATAGTTCTTTGATCTACGTTGATAAATTTTGTTATAATTGCTAAGATAATTATGGATTACATTTTCATTAAAATATTATATTTATTCTTAATGCATAATTATTTATTATCTAGTTAGAAGTATTATTTAAATACTTTTATTGAATTTAGTATATTTAGATGTCTAGATACTGCTAATGTTTTATTTGTTGACTTTAGGGATAAGGACTTGATCTAGGTTATGTTTAGCCTTGAGAAATAGGGAAACATGGAGAAATAATGTGGATAAACAAAATAGTGAATTTGATTGTAAAGTTTGATGTTGATGGTATTTTTGATTTAGTCATTGTGTTTACATAATTTAAGTTTTGTGTGTTATTATTTTATGTTTGATTTCATTATTAGTTGATTTTAGTTAGTTTTGATGTTTGTGTAAACATTACTTTACTTTATATTACAAATTATAAGAATTATAACTTTGTTGTGTTGTAATTAGTTTAGAAACTATTGTTTTCTTTTTAATATCATCATTCTCATTATTCTAGTTTATTATGTTTTTCATTGACTTTATGACTGTTGACTTAGATAGGGTATTCGATCAAGTATTGGTCTTGTGTATTCAAAATCATTTTTATTGTTGACTTATTATTACCTTGATTGGTTATCTTGATGTTATTTGACTTAATGTTTAAAAATAAACATGTTATGGCTATGCGTAATTATGGACATGTTCTATATACTCTATGTTTTAGGCTTATGCATTCAGGTTTAAATATTAAATGATTTTTTTGTCATTATTTGTTCATTTGGAATTATTTTGATAGCCAAGTTTGGCTTTGGAATATTCTTAGGTTATTTGGATACTTGACCAACCTTGGGGCATTGGTAATTAGTTGGTGTTGTTTTATTATGACATATAAATTTATAATCATGGCATTTGCTTGAGTTACCATGAAAATGGGTTGAAATACTTTAGATTTTTAGGTTTTATTTGGTTCATTTAGACTAATTAATTTTTAAGAGCTCTACACCTTGGGGAGACTCTACTAATTTTTTTTCCATTTTAAGTGGGTTTTAATGGAAAAATGGGTTATGATTTTATCCATAAAAATTGGCTTTCAATTTTGCCTACATTATGATGTTTATAGATAAAAATTAAATAGGGTCAAGGATTTTATTTTTTATTTGATGTATAGTGGCCATGGATAGCTTAGCCATGGATTTTTATGGATACACCCAGTGTGTTTATGGTTGATATTTACATTTATTTCTTTTTCATATATAGTTGTGTCGGTATATACTCACTACATTGGTCACTGATTTTTTGTACCACTATTAAGACATTTAAAAAAAAGGAAACATGACTTTGTTAGTTGGTAATGTGTTGAATTAAAATTTATTTTATGAGTTAAAGCCCTAGTTGGGTTTATTATTTTGTGAAACCATCATGTGAATGGATATGTCTGGGTTATTTTGACTATGTTAGGTCTTTGATTTGGTTTTATATTAAAAAACCCTAACTTAGATTTAGTTGTGTTTATAAAAAAATTAATCATTATTGTTTTAGTGTGATATTTATTTTAAACCATGGCCATACATTGGGGAAATGACACCATGAGTCTCCATGGGGTTGGAAATGGTTTACAACATTTTATGGAAAAATAATATTTTATCATTATTATTTTTATAAATGATTATGTTTGAATTTTTTTATATTATTGGGTCCTTATTTGGTTGACTCAGGTTTGTGGAAATCATGTTGGAATTATTTGATTAATTCTAGTAATGATGTTAGAAATTATTTTACTTTATTATTAAGTTGACTTCTATTTGAAAACAATAATTAGTTGATTATTTTTATTTGTTATGATTAGGTTTAATTATTATAGTTGATATTAAATATTTTAATATTTTTAGTAAAGTATACTTCGATCAAAATGTGACCCATAGCTTTACATAAAGTTATAATTTATTAATTTTTAGTTGGCTAGAATTATTGTCTTCTTTTTACAAGTTCTATTTTAACTCATCAATATATATTAAATTAGTATGTGAAGATGAATGCCAAATAATTTATTTCATAATGATTTATGAGCCATATTATATTATTTAATAAAATATGGAAAATCAATTGAAAATCTTAGAAAGTGAGATACAATAATAATCAGGTACCAAGTTAATGGATCTTGGTGGGTTGGTTTATGTGGTTCATTTTCTATATATTGATAATTTGTTTGAATGTTGTCAAGATCAGTTCATTTTTTTATGCTTTCTCCACCATTTCTATACTAACCTAATCTATATCTAACTAATGGTTAGGGTGGTCTAGGGCCACTTATGGCTGGGTTCATTAGGACTAGTGAGGTGGGTTTAGCTTCATTGGTTTGTGCGCGATGATTTTAATTCATTTCTTATTATCTCAAGTTATGATAATTGGTTGTATATGAATTAAAATGTTATGTAATTCATTATAGTTTTAATTTATTTTATTCATCATATTTTTACTTGATACAAAGAGATGTATGCTATCATATAATTTTAGTTCATGATATGATGATAGTTGATAATTTGATTATCCATGTAATCTTGTATTATTACTTAAAAATGAAATTACATTGCTTCATTCATACATTTGATAGAAGACCATATATATGTGTTTTTTATCATGTAATAGTAGTTAGTCACTTATGATGGAATAAGTAGTTTTATATCATTGATTAGATAGTTATAGAATTTTTATTTGCTATATGTTATTGGTTATCATTTTAATCCTAACCTAAAAATGTATTCATGTATTTGGTTATATTTATAAACTATTGAATTTATGATATTTAATTAATTGGTTAAATGCAGTTGTGAATAATTGCCTTAAAACACAGTTGTAAAAAGTTAATTATGATTATGACATGATTCTTTTATTACATTTGAGAAAATGGGAATCAGAACATAATGCTAGTATATAAGTTACTTTGAATGATTCATATATAATTAACCTTAAGGTTATAAAAGCTAAGTTGTGTTATTCCTTGAATGAGTTCACTTGTAATACCCATCATAATATATTATTTTGCTGTAGTTGAAATTTATGTTTTAAAGGACTTTTCAAATCAATGTATACTATACCAACTTCATTGAGATATGAATTAACTGATGAAAGTTGTTGAGACTTCATTAAATATATTAGACTATAACTATATGGATTAGTAAAATGAAATCCTTATTAAGATATTATATTTAGCATAATACTTATACATGAGTTTATAATAATTTATAGAATTTATGATAATTATTAAGATTGAAAAATCAATTAAGTAATTAAAAATGTATAAATCTTCTAAAAAGTGTACTAGAAGATAATAATTTCATTTTGAAATTATTAATCACTATTAAGTGTAGTGGACTGTTATGGGTAGCTCCTAAAAATTCATTGAAATTGAATTACAATAGGATTATATGAATCTTATGCATATGTTGAAACTAATTTTCCAATAAGATACTTCATGGAAAGTTTTAAAAAGAGTATGGCTATTCCTAGCTAAAATATATTGTGATTGAGGATCAAATGCTCTATTTTTAGAACTAGCCATTGGAATAATTTTTAACAAGTTGGTTCAAATCATTAAATTGTAAAAGAAGTTGATGAAATTATATTTTAAAGTTATTATAAGAATCTAATTTGGAATTTAAGATCAAGTAATTTATAATCATAATTTAAGCAATTAAATGATGCTTAGGCCAAGATCATGAACCTAAAACAAAGGTTTAAATATTTAAGAATAAGATTAAAGCAAGACTTAATATAATCATAATTAGTCTATGAGAATATTAATAAGTATCAAGCCTATTAAACTCATATCACACTCATATTTTTAATAATATAAAATGTAAATCTAACGTAAGTAAATATAAGATCCTTAGGTAGATCTATCATAATCTTGTACCCTGTTGGTAGATTGGTAAGATGTTCCTAAATGAAACATCAACATGGTTGTTGAAACATCCCATGAATCTTGCAAACTTTCTGAATCAGTTCATGTCAAACCTCATGCCTCAATTTTCCTATGAAATGAAATTTTTTCAAATGATTTACATTAATTTTATAATTAGTCATTTTCCCTTGATCTTTATCTACTGCATGTGATTTGGTAAATTTTCTTAAGCAAACTTAGTATGATGATTTTTTTGTTAAATTTGATCTTACTTTACCACTATTTTTTGAACTTTATTAAATTACCCCATGAGGTACTAGATGTTGTATTTATTATATAGGTACTCAAGTAAGGTCATAAATCAATAATGAATCTACTGGGAAGGCCATAATGCATTATGTGGATAGAGGTGAGTGGGTAGGACCACACTTACACACTTATATCTAAATACTAAGTGCTTAAAATGCTTCCCAATGAAGTCATTGATGGATTATGTACTTGGTATAGTTTCTATGTTGGATATAACACAGTAATGAATCTCATTACATGTTTCCATTCTAAACTTTGGGTGAAACTTTTTTCCATTATTATTAATTTGGCTAAAAAAAATTATGGTTATGATATTTTTCCACTTGATAACATACATAACCAAGATGCATCCCTCAAAAGGAGGGATATTTAGATGATGTATCCACCTCACTCGATCCTAAAAATTAAAAAACCCTATGATTTGACATGACTTCTTTGAAAGATTACATTTCATCATCCCCAAATAATTTCTTCCCTAGTAATTGCTTCATAAACCTACTATCTAATTGATCTAGTTTCTTTTCTACAACTTCCATATGATATACTTATCCTCTTTTTTATTATTTCTCTAGGTTAGTTTATAAATCTTGGATGGTATCTAATATCTATGTGGTCTCTATGGTTCATTAAAAAAATTTATGCTCCCCATATATGTGGTCTTGATATTCACAAAGTGTTATAGAAAATCAAGCTTTAAATGTAAAACATAATTCACTTAAATCAATTTTAATTTAGATACAAATGTTTAAAAATTAAAATCATTATATGAATAATCAAGACTTAAGTGAAAAAACTAATGTAATAAATTAAGGCAACCAAGTAACAAACCATCACATAAATAAGAAACCAAACAGTGTGTGGCAACAAGCAATTACTCTTGAAAGTAAGGGTAAAATAAAAAAATTATGACTAAAAAAGTGGGGGTAATAGAACAATAAAGAAAGGGTGGCCGAACTGACTCCAAATTTCCCATGTAAGTGGGAATTAAATACATAGTCCCATAGACTTCAACCCAAATGTAGTTCTCCCAAGAGGTTGGGAAATAAGAAAAGTGATGACAAGTTAAGAATATATGTTATAGATGAAAACTAGGAAAGGGGATCATAAAATGGAGAGAGTGTGTAAGGAAAAATATTGAAAAAATGGAAATAAATATGCTCACAAAACATTGATAACATGGGATAAGGGATGGCCAAGTTAACCTTAGAAACACTAAGAACTACCGACATAGTCCAATAAAATCTTAAGCCATTGTAGTTCAATAGAAATTGGGCATAGAAAATGATAATTATGATCAAGAAAAGAAATAAAAGTTTGAGACTCAATGGTTTAACTCATAATATGGTGAAAGTATGAGAATTAACTAGAAAATAGTGAGAGCATAATTTAGGAATAAAAATGGTGCCAATTTTCAAATATCATACTCAAAATAATATGGAATCACCTATGAGGTACTTCAGTACATACCACCTAGATTCAAATTACTAGAAATCCAAGTTGATTAACATGATGACTGGTCAATAACATCATATTATATATTGGCACAAATAGGGAAATTTGTGGGATATTGGACCATGTAATTTTTTGGGGTTTTCAAGTAGAGGAATATTTGGATGTTTAGGGATTTTTGGGATATTTGAATGTTTAGGGTTTCTTGGAATAAGATATAAAAAAGAGTATTTTGAAAAAATAATATACAAGAAATAGGAAATGATAGTCCCATAAATATCAATCAAAGAGAGGGATAACAGAGGGTGTGAGGACTCAACAATGAAAAGGAAACATGAAAGGGAGTATTCATACATGAGTAATTCATGGAACACCTTTCAATAAAAATTAGAATAGGATACAAATTATATTTAAAAAAAAAATCAAGTAGAAAATATATTTAATGAGGGAATGAAAAATATGAATCATTAGAAACTCAAGGGAGCTATAATAGCTATACAATATGCAAGATCTTTAAGTTCAATATTCGGACTTCTCATCTGTAAAGAGTTTTTGATAAAAAACCATTTTGAAAATATAATATTATTATGATAAATTTTACTCTAGATTCATCTATTGTTCTTATTTAATCATAATCCAATAAGGGTGGCAAGATAAAAAAAAGGGGTGAAAAATAGTGAAGGTATGCCCCCAGGCAAGGGTGGAAAGGAGAGAAAATATGGAATATAATAGAAATTACCCCAAGTAGGAACACTTATAGATAATAACATGTAATTTCAATCATAAAAATGTTTTAGATGCATAATTTTCATTGGCTCATCTAATTCATACCCATTTGGAGTACACAATCTATATGCATTAGATCCATAGTTAGATATGAGAACAAAGGGGGCCAACTAATATGGTTCTAGCTTACCTTTATTTTATTACTCAACATTAATATAATTTTCATTTTATTTTAATACAAGATCCCCAAGCTCAAAATATCTATAGATAATGAAATTTTTATAACCTCTATGTAGTTTATGCTGATATGATTTGAGGTGACTAAGCATGGCTAGTCATTTCTCATCTAGGATCTCCAATTCTGCTAGTCTATAAACTCAATGATATTATTTATCAATAATATATTATAATGAAACATGAAAGGAGAAAAACTCAATATCGATAGGAAGGATTAATTTGGAGCCATAAACCAAATAATAGGGTGTTGTACTAGTAGGGGTATGACTATTAGTATGGTATGCCCACAAGGCTAGGAGTATTTTTAAATTCCAATTACAACCAAAGTAATTGATAATATTTTTTATCATTTTGACAAGGGTTTTATTAGATGCTTAATCTTGTGAATTACCTTGGGGGTAATAAGGAGTGGAAAACTTATGTTTAATGTGTAATTAAAAACATAGGGCCAAAGTGTCATTATTTTTAAAGGACATGCCATTATATGATATGATAGCATAAGTGATACTATAATGCCAAATGAGGTGGTTCAATATGAATATGGTAATATACTTACCAATTATATAACTGAGAGGTATTTCTTCCACCCATTTAGTTTAATATTCAGTAGAATTAAGGATATGCTTATGGCCATCTGAATAAGTAAGATTAATATTTAATATGAGATCAAGCCCCCATGTAAAAAATTGACAACAAGTTGTAACTAGTTGAAGTACCTATAATGGATCATGAATAAGATCACCATATTTTTTACATGTCAAACATTTCTTAAAAAAAGCATATGCATATGCTTCCAAAGTAGGAAAATAGTAATTAGTAATATGAATATTTTTGGTGAGGACCATACCACTAGTGTGGTTCCCATAAATCCCTTCATGAACTCCCATAAGAGATAACTCAGATTCTTTCAACTTTAAACAATGAAGTAGAGTTCCATCATAACCCCTATGATAGAGCATGTCTCCAAGTATGGTGTAACAAGAAATGGTTTGTATAAAGGATTTCATATGATTACGTGATATGTTGGTGATAAGGATTTGATCATGGAGATATGAATAAATGTATTTGTATCAATAAGAATTGGGACTAATAATAACACATTTCATCTCAAAATCAGAATAGTCATATGATGGAATAAGAAGGATTTTAATTAGTAACTTATACTTTGATATTGTAGGATAAATGGAAAACATGGAGCCAATGGTATCCACAACATCAATAGAAATGATTTTGGATTGAGGAATTTGTTTAAAGTGGATGACTTCAAATTTTAAATTAAGCATAACTAACATTATTTTTAGGGCATAATGTTTTCATCCTTAGTCTGATATTGATTAGTTTCTTGACTAATAATAAACTACGAATCACCATATACAAGTGAAAGTTGAATTTTTCATTATATTATAATTTGAAGCCTAACAAGAAAAACCTCATATTAGGATATGTTATTTATGCATGTGTATCCAATGTAAAAGGCCTTATGAATAATATATCATTATGGTATAATGAAAAATATCCTTCTTCCAGAACCATGAGATGTAAAAGAATCATGAAAATATAACTTCCATTCTTTTTCTTCATCTAGAGTCATAATAGACTCATCAAGAAAGTTCACTATGATAGGATTGGAATCTTGAAAAGGGAGTTCAACCAATTGATATGTTAATAATTTCCCTTTAATAACCTTCTAGTTTGTGTAGTCGATGTTAAACTCATTGAGCAATATCACACATTTATGAATTTGACCAATTAAAGATGATTTTTCTAAGATATAATTTAAAGGATCCTCTTCTAAAATCAACATGGTCTTGTTTAACATATAATGTATTATCTTATGAGAAGTAAAGACTAATGTGAGATAACATTTTTCAATTTGAGTATAATTATGCTAATAATAAACTAGTGTTCGAATAAAATAATAGAAATATCTTATTTTAATTGATCATCATGTTAGGTGAGGAGTTACTCCAAGATGCTTGTACTTATATAAGTGTATAATAATAAAGGTTTTCTAGGTGGTTATGGAATGAATACTAATGGATTTTCTAGGTACTGCTCCAGTTTCTCAAAAGCTTATTGGCATTCTAAATTCCATTTAAATGTAATGCCTTTTTTTATAAGGTATTTAAAATCTTGGAATCAATTAGGAAGTTTAGAAAATAAGCATCGATTAACCTAGATCTTATCCTATAAGATGTGAAGTTGTTTCATATTAGAAGTATGAGGTATCTTAGTAATAGCTTAAAATTTGGATAGATCAAATTCAGTTCCCCATAAATAAATAATGAATCCTAGAAATTTCATAGATGTTACCCTAAAAACACACTTATTTGGGTTCAAGCACACTTTGTATTCATGAAGCCTTTCAAATATCCTTTCTAATACTTCAGGATGCTCTACATAGGTATCTAATTTACCTAGAATGTCATCTACATAATATTCATCAATATCATGTATAAGATCATGAAATATAAATATCATTACTCATTGATATGTAGATCCATATTTTTAAAACTAAATAATATGACTTGGTAACAAAATGTTCCCCATGGAGTTGTGAATATTGTTTTAGTTTGATCCTCTAGATCAAGATTGATTTAATTATATCCATAGAATCCATCCATAATAGAGAGCATATCGTAACTTACTATAGAATCCAAAATCATATCTATATTAGGTAATGAAAAATCATCTTTGGGATAAATATTTTTTAATATTTTTGAAGTCTATGCATATCTGTATACCAAATGAATTATTGATGACTGGTACAATGTTAAAAATTCAATATTCATAAGGAATGTTCTTGATAAAACATATTTCAAGTAGATTTTCTAGTTTTATTTGACTGGGATGGCAATTTGTGGATGCATATCCTATAACTTTTACTTAATAGGCTTTACATCCAAGTGCATAACCATATGATGCACTCAAAAATAAAGGTCCAAACTAGGCATATAAAATTAGGCCTAGGTAAATATATAATTGGATTCTTTTAGAATATTAATAATCAGTTCATGTTCCTCTAGAGTGAAAGACATGCCAAAGTTTGATCATCTTAGGCTTTTTAGTGTGTTAATATGCACTTTTGTAGTATCTTCCATAAGAAGACTGGAGCCATCTTATAGAATCATAGGCAAATAAAAATGATCATCTAACTCTAAATTTGGGCTCTCAGACCTACCATGTATGAATAATTAGAATCATTCCTAGGAGGTAACAACCAATGAGCTACTAGATGCATATTTTCTAGGATCATACGCTCAAATTCTTCAATATCTTTAGGATTGGGTACTAATCCAAATAAAAATCATGTAGTTGTGGACTCCTAGGATACTTTTGAAGGAAAATGAACCTCCCCATCGAATGGTGCATGAAATGGGTTTTCACTAATGGACTTGTAATTTTATTTACTATTTATTTGATGTGAAAGTACTTATAAGAGGCTTTCACTTAAGGATATCAATGTCTTTTTTTTTACCATGTAATTTTACCTACTCCTCAAAGTAGGGATTAGGGTCCAAAGTGTATAAAAAACCTTCTTGTGTTCACCCATCAATAAATCAACTCTTAATCCCATGAATTTTTAAATGGATTATTCATTTGTAAACTCATCAGGTGTGATATTGTAGCATTAATGGTCTTAATCAATTAGTTCAGGATAATGGAGGGTAATGGGATAGTGATAGTAGAATGGGAATCAAATATTTTGGTATTGGGAAGATCATTATAGATGGTATAAAAGGACTCTATGTCATTTTAGAAAACATAATCATTTAACATAGAGGTTGAATCATTTTAAGGATGTAGGGGGACAACCTTAGGTGATTTTTATGTAAGACCTTGATTCTTTACATGCTTAATAGGGAGAATAGGATCTAGTCTATTTTGATACTTTTCTCCCATTACTCTTCCTTTATAATCATGATGGGCCATAGTTATATTTTGAATACGGTAATTTTTACTTTGAAAATAAGGATCAAAACCCTCATTTTACAACCAAGACTCATGTTCTTGTTTGAGATATTTTTAACAATTTTTTTTTTTTGCTATAAATGGAATATACTCATGGGGATGGGATTATACTCTCTTCCTAAACCATTACATCTTGGGATTGTCATGGGATTTGGGTGATCTAGGTATTCTGGCAATATAAAAAGCATCTTCAATATTATTGTGCCAAGGTCTTTATCATAAATATTGAAATGAGAGGAATTTAGTGGGGGAATGGGTGATTCTAAAGAGGAAAAATGGGTACTAGTATCTATATAATTAGATTTGGGTGGATCAAACAACCCTTGCTTATCCTTTTTTATAGCATGGTCACCATTAGGATAAAAAGTATTGGTGATCATCTACTTCTAGATGTTTACAATATTGATAGGGTTATAGATCTCTAAGAATAGAGACCTCCATTCTATAATGGGGGATTTTTTTAGATTAATGTAAATTAGATGGAATTCATGTATCTCATGAATCCATGGGTAGCCAAGGAGGAGATTATATGGAAATTCAAGGTCAATAACATGACATAAAGTACCATGATTGATAGGCCCAAATTGAATGGGTAAGGAAATTGTACTTGTTGATTTCCTTTCTATATTATCATATCCTTTAATAATGATAGTATCATTATTTAAATCTACCATAGTGTATCCAAGACACTGAACTAATTTAAATTGAATAATATTGAGGTCATAACCAATATCTATAAGTACCTACTTGATTTTATAGTGAGTAATTGTGACTTCAATGTATAGGGAATTTATAATAGAAGAACCAAGGGATAATATATCACTTTGGTCAAATATAAGTTGTGGTCCAAGAGATAAATATCCTACCAATGCTTAAAATTTATCCAGGGAAATATTTTTAGGCACTTGAGACTACAAAATCTCATACAAAATATCTCCATGGAGTTGAGAGGTACACAAAAGATCCAAAATGGAAATATACACACTACTAATTGACACGTGGTGTACACTTAGGTTTAGATTGATCTTGAACATGATTAGAATTATAGGGTGGATTATGATTATCAAGAGAAGCTATAGGCCCTTAAATGGTAATTTTAGAGCATCTAGTTATAATATAAAAATATCAAGTGGGAATAGGAGCATGGGAATTTGAGTTAGAATAAACATGTCTGGGTATTTTTAATCATAGATTATGTGAAGAAGTAACTTTGAAAATAGATGGACCTGATCCTAGAATGGAGGGATTTACTTGTTATGAATTGTTGAAATGATAATAAGGATTAATGGTGATTGTGGCCACATGATGTTCCATGATACATCCCATCACATTGTAATCATAGGGGTAGAATGGTAATCAATATTATTATCCTGGGAACCCTAATTGTGATTATGATTATTATCCTATTGATGTGGTGTTTTATCATTTTGATTATGTCATTTCTCATTCTAATTAATATTATGCTAAGGAAAAGGGTATTTATATATCCCCATATTATAATTATAATGGGATGAATCCTTATTTAATTAAATATATCCTCTTTTCAGAATGTCTTGGATAATATTCTAAAAATTTCACACATCGATATATTGTATGACCTTTGACATGATGATATTCACAATATTCATTATCCTAATACCATTGAAGTTTAGTTTGACCTTTCATAAAAGGGTTTGGTATTTTTATAGGTAATAATATTTTTAGTAACTTATGAAATACATCCTTTATAGGCTCTCACAAATTAACAAATGGAATTTTATTAAACTTATTCCTTTGATGAGGTGACCTTGAAAATCAAGTGGTTATGGTTGAGGTGCATTTTTCACTGGTGTAATTGAACCATATGGATATGTATTACTTATATAAATCCATTAAAAACCACATTTTTTTTTATGATTGAAAGATTTGGGATTCTTTGCTACAGTTGTTGAAATTGGATTTGAATTTTGGTTTTGATTCCAGATTTGAGTTTGATATTGGGATTGATTTTATGAGTAAATTTTAATCAATCCTGTATCAATTAGAGCCTTCTCTATTTGGATACATTTATTAATGTCATCATAAAAGTTATTTGGAAACTATGATCTAAGGTCAAGAAATAGTTCATAATTTAAATTGGTCATGAATATGTTTGCCAATTCACTGTCAAGAAGAGAATGTGTAAATATGCTAGCTAATGCTCACCATATTTGAAGATAAGAAGCAAAAATATCACCCCCTCATTGTTTGATGGTGCACAAATCAATCATAGTCATCTCATATACAATGTTATATGAAAAATTATTAACAAAATTCTTTGATAAATAATTGAAATATGTGATAGAACCTTTGGGAAGATGCATAAACCACTTTGAAGCTTGCCCAACAAAGCTCTATCAAAATAAGAAAAGCAGTAAATTAGTGTCATGGCTTACTTCCTGGCATGCAACAAAAAATTATTTTAAGTGATCCATTGGGTATCTTTTCCTTTATATTTATCAAATTTAAGAATATTGAATTGATATGGAATATGTTTGCATTAAATAAATATGAACATATGTGATCCAACTTCTATTTTTGGTCTTTACTCCCAACTTGTAATCCTGAGATGACATCCTTAACAAAATTCCATTCATGGGAAAAGGTATTAGTTTAGGATTCAAGTAAAGGATTGCCTGATTTATAATGAAATAGTGAATGTACTCATAGATATGTATGATCAGTTAGGATTAGTAGTCATGTTACTAGGATGGAATTGGTTAGGAAGAACTTATTTTTTATTAGTATTAAAAGATGGAATATATAATTATTGTTGCATAGGAAGAATGTGTTTTATTTGAGAGAGGAATTATTTATTTGTGGGAATTTATTGTTGATTAGAAACATCATGATATCAAGTTGATATTTTTTACTGTGTACTAGACAAAACCTAATGGTTATTATAGGCAACTTGATTGACTCTAACAAGATTGTTTTTTTAGAGATGTGAAATGGAAGGGAAAATTTGTGTGTTAATAGGGACTTCTTGGGAATGAGATGATTTTTTTATCTATGAGGGAGGTATTTTCCTAGATGATATGTGAGAGTGGGATTAACAAGAACTTGATGGGGATTAGGGAATGTTTGTGATAAATTCTCAACAACTAGTTGTGAGGAATCAATAGGTGTATTTTTCTCTAGAGTGGTCGATGTTTTTAAAGTAGGAAACGGGTCAAATAATAAATATTTAACCTGATGCTCAATAGTTTGATTAAAATCTATGAGTGTAGGATTATAAACTTAATCAGTAACTAATAAAACTATAATATCAGTCAACACTTGACCAACTTGTTGCGATTGGGTTATAATGCTAGGAAAAATTTGGGGTGGGGTTATAAATATCTCCTTCCCATTTATATATGTTTCTTGAATTGTTTATGTTTGAATTATTTTTTGGACCATGACTAGAGGAGAATAATATTTTGTCTATTTTATAATTTTGGCAATGTTATGGGATTGATATTTTTCAACATTATGCAAGGTCTTGATAGGATAATTAGAGGGATCCTTATCACCCATCACTAGTAAGTGAAAGATACCTTCATGCATATTTTTTAACAATTCTTGATCAAATTAAGATAAAACTACATCATAGGTAAGTGGCGCATCCTCATACTCTAGTTGAACTTAAGCATCATATGGGGTCATATAATATTGTTAATCATTTGGATAATCTGGTTGGTACGAGAATGGGTTGATATGATCTTGTTAATTTCATGTATAATAATCATGAGTATCATTAGAAAACATATCAATTATCATGCATCAATGCATGTTAGACATGGTTTCAAGCCAAGTTATTTGACCTGAATGTAAATAATTGTACTTAAACTTGTAATAAACCTAGAAGTAAATGGGAATTGAAATGTGATTTGGAAATGAAAAGAGAAATATTTGACCTAATTTTTTTTAATTTGAACATGATATTTGGTACTAAGACTAGAATTAGATTGAAATGGGTCCAAATTAAAATAGACAACACAAAAATATGATTTTATACAAGAAAGGTATGTGTTTAGACATGAAGTGTAGAATGGAACAATTTTTATGGGAAACATTGGTAAGAGTAACACCTCTTTGTGAAAGTGTATGTGGATTAATACAAGACTTTAACACCAAAAAAAAATATATAAAACAATCGATCTTATGACCTTACTTTAGTTACTAATGTGAGAATACTCCACATTCATTGAGTTTTTTGATATACTTGCCTTAAGAGAAGATTAAAAAATTTAAGGTTATTTAAGTAATTAAATGATATTATTAGTGATGTTTTAATCCCACCATTATTTCAAAAGGTTCATACATAAAATATATCTTTAGGTGTTACTTTTTCAATGATGAACAAATGAATATTTTTGTGGTTGGAAAATCTTATGCTAAAATTTTCATGGGATTTCTAGATGGTACCGATATACCTTGCATGTGCACAAAAAATCCATCAATTGGATGTTGATATTTAATAATCCATTTACCAAAGGGTATTATCCTTTTGAGACCACCTTATCCATAATATTTTAGTGAAGTGCTACTAGAAAAATCAAGATTTGAGGGACATTTTAGCTAATATACCACTATTGTACCCTTAATTTATATACCCCATAGAATAATGGGGTTGGTATAAATGTTAGGTAATGACATCCTAGTCACCATGCCTGTAAGACTTAAAAAAAGGAAATGACACCCCAATCATGAATCCAAAAGGAAAAATTAATGGTATTGACATTTTTATTCACATGAATCTCATTAAAGAAAAGAGAAGAACATAATAGGCAACTCTCTAATGATAAAAATTAAATAATTTCCTCCACATTTGCAAGTCACCCTATCAAAGGGGAGAGTATATGTGTGAAGGAATCAAATAGTTATATAATTAAACACTTAAGAAAATAATTGAAGAAAAATGAATAGAAATGATAGTTTTTTATGGCACCAAATCAAAATATAAATTCATTTTAAAGAACTAAATGAAATGTGAACTATTAATATATATTGAATGAATCACCATAACCTTTTGGAATATAAAGGAAAACAAAGTGAGTAGTTCTGATTGGTGGGTCTTTATCAAGTCAAGGAGTTTGTTTTTTTGTGTTTTTAAAAACTTTCATTTTTTTTGACATGCAGAGGCAAATTTGTTGATTAGCAGGGCTAATTCAATATTTTCAAGAACCTACATAGAACACAATAGAAATTATAAAACATAGACAAAGGTAAATTCATCTATTAATAAGTTAATTTCACTGATTATGTGAGTATTTTCACTAATAATAAAATAATTTAACCAAAATTAAAGAAATTTAAATGATTAGTATAAAAATAAATGTGTGTACATGAGAGTAATTTTGTTTATTCTTGATTGATTTCATTGATTTCTTGACAATTTTACTTATTATAAAACCTACATAGAATACATAACAAAGAAGAAAATAGAGAACAAAGGTGTTAACTGATTATAGGACATTTTCAAGTATTAGTAGATTGATTTCATCAAAATATAAGTTAATTTCATAGAAAAAAATGAATTCACCATTTAGTAATAAAATAACTTGTGTGATATCTAAGATTGATTATGATATAATATCACTAATTTAATTAATAATTTCATTGATTTCAAGACATTTTCATTGGTAATAAAAATTATAGATAATATAGAATAGAGAATAAAATAGATAAAAAGGAATTATCACCTATTTTAGGGTGTTTTAATTGATTGGTAGAAAAAAATAGTGATGAATTCATCATTTTAACAAATTGAATTCACTAATATGCAGAGGTAGAAAATAGTAGGAAATCTATTGAAAATGAGCCAAAATAATCAAATTTTTAGAAAAGAAATATTGAAATAAAGGCTCAAAATAAGAGTGTGGGTTTCATGGGTCCCATTAGGAATGTCATATGTGTCATTAGGTTTTCATAAAAGGAGGTATAAACTTTGTTAAATGAGAATATAATCAAAAACCAAATGTATTTATAACACCTCTAGCCTAATGCATCATGTGCTAAGGCAAAGCTAAACAAAAAAATAATAAAAAAGAAGAAATCAAAACATTATTACCTTCCCTTTTCGAGGATCATTCAATTTATTGAAAGAAAAAGTGGTTCAGATATGGTTTTAACTAGTCTTTAGCAATGTTATTTTTTATATCATATCATCTTGAAATTTTGAATAGTTGTATTGATAAAAGTCAATGCATTGGTTATCATAATAAATTGGTAGAGATTCACTATTGAACTTGATCATGGAAAATTAGAAAGGGAAGGAGTATATTTATATAAATTATGAATCAATGAGGAGCATTCATCTTGATTCCTAGATGGATTATTGTAAATGCATCCTCAATAAGGCACATGGTTCAACACTTTGGATTGATAACATGAGCCCTTTATCTTGTCTAAGATTAATGATGGAGGAAGGATATTTAAAATATACGAAGGGAGGTTAATATGATACCTTTGTCTTGCATTCAAGATGGAGGGTGGATAATTTTCCTCAAAAAATATTTGTAAGATTCAATATGGGCCCTTCATCTTGTTTCCAAGATGAAGGGTGGAGAACCATTCTCAAGAAATAACATGTATAACCAACATGGGCCCTTCATCTTATTTCCAATATGAAGGGTTGAGAGTGCTCCCTAAAATACCTCACAAGATTCATTAAGGTCCATTCATCTTGTCTCCAATATGAAGGTTGGAAAAAATCCTTAATATTAATTCATTTATTAATTAGTGGGCTCAAAAAGGATATTCCATAGGATTTCAATATTCTTTCACAAATGAAAATGCCCTTTCCAAGTAGAAGGAAAATGAATAATTAATAATTAAAAAGAAAATATAATTCCATTTACATATAATTATAGTTAGATGAATAATTGAGTTAATTCATTAAGAGATCAATTTAATTGATATGTGGAGAATTTGATTAGGAAAATGATTTAGGAGATGATTAGAGAAGGGGAAATATTTTAAAATTGATTAGAGAAGGAGAGTTGGTAAATTTATCAGAGTAGACGAATTGACTAGATAAAATGACTAAAATGATAATTAAATATATATAATATGGTGAATTATCCCACCTAGATGTTCCTTAAGGTGAATTCAAACTCATACATTGGATAAAAAGATGAATTTTGGTTGAAAATGATTTTAGACTAGTTTGTGTGCAATTGGGGGAAGTTGTTCCATTCTAAAATTTTGACATGAAAGTGATAAAAATAGAGTGTCTACAATAGGTACTTGAAAATTGTAGATACTGAATATTATTTACCTAGATTTGTATTTATACTCACTCAATTAGGTAGTTTTATATTCCACTAACATGCTAGGTGAATGGGCTGACCAATTAAAATTATTATTATTAAATAATAATTGATTAGATAAATAAGATCACTCAAACCTAAATATAATAACTTTGACATTACTATCTAAGTCTAATGTTACTGTCTAGGAGACAAAAATGTGGTATTATGGAAATATCTTAGTATGGAATTTCACTAATATATCATAGATTGTAATGATCCTTTAAGTCATTAATAACAACTTAAAATTGATTAAGCTCATAAATATCATGAAAATTTGTGGGAATGGTGAGTGATATTTGTTTATAGACACACATGTCATGTAGGATAAGCATAGGTAAATAATAAAATTATAAGTGTTAAATACCATATTTTAGTGTCTACAAATTCCCCCCTTTGATTTTAGTATTATAATGCAAATGAAAATACTAGAGTAAAAGGATAAAGATATAGTTGAGTGTGTAAAACACACTTTTTTATTGGAAATGGATTCAAATGTGCATTTTGATCCAATAAAAAACTACAATGAAAGTGTAGTAGTTAATGTCCTTATAATGGAATTTGAAATATGAATTATATTTGAAACTTGAAACTTAAAAGTGTAAGGAATGAGTTTAATGGTAAGTGAGTAAACCATGTTTCCCTACAACTTATTGGAAATTATGCTTCATTTTCAAAGTATTAGAGAATTGTGCTTCTTTATAGAATCACATTGACAATATGTAAAAATTGAGGGTGACTAATCCCCAATATTAAATTTGACTAAGGCAAGTTCCATGGATAAGGAGATAAATTCCTCTTAAATATATATAACTAATCATACACTTATCTCGTAACCCATAGATAAATTTATGTATGAATAATGTAGTAATAACTATCATTAAATAAGACTATGCAATAAGGAAGTTCTGATATGAAAATATGAAAAACACATAGAGGGGAAGTGTATGATATGGATCACAAAACTTCAAAAAATAGAATCATAAAAACTCAATAAGACAAATATGTGATGTTAGATAGTAGAATATAATTTCATATATAAGGCCAAGGGGTCACATTTAAGGTAAATAAATATGTTGATAATAATAAAGGCTAAGGATTCATAAAAAAGGGGCATAAATTTAATAAAAATAAAGGCTAAGGAGCCACAAACTTGGGTCATGAATGTTTCAACAAGAAATGCTAAGTAGCCACATGCAAGGGGTATGAATTTCAAAACAATATGGCTAAGAATACATAATAAAGGGGCATGAATTCTATAAAAATCAAGGATAATGAGACATAAATAATTAACATGAATGAAATAAAAAGAAAGGATAAGGATCCATAAAAATAGCATGGATTTAAAAACAAGGATAAGGATCCACAAAAAAAGGGAAAATTTCCACAATAAGAAAGGATAAGGAGCCAAAAACAAGGCCAAATGGACTGCACACAATTAAAAAAATGACTAGCCTATCACACAAAGATAAAAACATTGAATAAGCATAGAAAAAGTGAAAAATAGTATAAAATATTCATAAATCTCAATACCAAATCATATTAAAGTAGCATATATAATGAATCATTGTGTAAGAAATGAGGAACTATAAAGGAATGTGTAATAAATCTATGTATCTCAACTATTTAAAGAGGTAATTGAAATATATAACTTATGATAATATAACATATGTAATTATAATATAAAGTAAATGTCCAAAATATAAATGTCCATATATGATCAATATATATTACAACATACTCATATACCTTGTATAATGCATGTTTTTATGAAAATAATATGCCATCAACCAAACATGTGATAAATAACATATGAAAATAATGTAATATAGAAACTCATGCCATACTTAATTCATCATTTTTAATTTTTTTAATATTTGAATGTTTTTATATTTTATTGATTTTATATTTTATATTTTATTTTATTTTAATATGTTTAATGGTGCTAACCAATTATCCCATTAATGGAATAATCATGAGAGGTTCCTGTATCATATGGTTCAAGGGTTATCTTTGGAAAATGAAAGGAAACTTATGTAGGTGTATTATCATATAAAACATAATTGGGTGTTTTAATGTAGCCATCAACATCATTATTCATATAATTATATGTATGATGAGTAAATATAGAAGGCATAGGACTCTTTGGAGTTACTACATAGTATAAGAATTCATACATCCATATGTTCATTGTGGAACATGTTGAACTATCTATGGGATTAACCTAGTAAGTGTTATAGTAGATAAATGTCTCTAAGAATCTTGAATAACTATATTATATGTTAATTGATGTGAAACTATCTACTTATTAGAATAAATTGTTCTCCTATGTATTGAATGCATAGATATATCCTAGTGGGTGAAATAATTACCTCTGATTAATGGTCCTCAATAGGGGTAATACCTTATATGTATAATGATTATGAATAATATTTATAACAAATTGTGGTGGTATTCAAGCTCATGGAGGAGATAAAACTTGCTAAAGAGGGTAAACATATCAAATGATTGAAATTATAACTACCCTATTATAGTGTATATAATTGAAACATCGATGCACTATAAAAAGTACTACATGGAGATTATGAATCTAATGGCATATATACATGGTAAATACCCAAGTACTAAGTATTATTAAGAATGAAGTAAATAATATGGTAAGGCCTATTTATATAGGTATAATGATAATATTTTCACCAAATATTTCACCCTAGGAGAGGTTGTTCAAGCCTCTTCTATATTTGGGTAACATGGGGACATTTCCAGGTATGTGGGTGTATCTATTTTGGAAATGAGCCTCTAGATTTAAGGGCTAGATCTTTGAATATATCACGCACTATTTACAACTTAAAATAATACTTATTTATGGGGAAAATATTTAGAGAAATGCATAAATTTAATGTAAACTAAAGGAGGTGATGCATCAAGAATGTATTCCACATGAACACCATATTCCTACCATGATGAAATAAAACATACAAACTAGTTTCTAAGATTTAATGGGTTATAAAATGAGTATTTTAATATAGAGGTGCGAGGTGAGTAGAAACACAAGGAAAATTAACTAGAGGGAAGATTACACACTCCAAAGATAATAATACACTTGAAAAATCTTTACACATTAGTCTACACTCTATATGATCTATTAGACTAGGAACTCTTGCTCAAACATGAAAGGATAAGGGAAGGAAGGATAGATAATTCTCACTTATCATCACCATACATCACTTGTAGACTTATAAAATTGTTAAAAAACTCAAAAATAGACTTGTATTAATGTTTAAAAGTAGAATATAACATCAATACAGTAGGGCTTCACCATACATGGTGTGGTTGTTTACAATATCCAAAATGGCATATGGTTATATAAATTTGGGAGAGAGAGGTGGGGAAAAAGAATCCCTAAAAGGGAATAAAATTAGTTCAACATCATTTGAACCATGGTTTCAATTGATTCTACAAATATGCTCATTCCATCTTCTTGATTGATCTAGGATACTTCAAATGGTTTCACAGTTACATTATTTTCTTATTGATGCTCCCTGATGGTTATAAAAATAGGATCAAGTAGTTTCAAGTGGAGTTATAGAGTTAATGTAGTTAAAATAATTGGATCAATTTGTTAGGGATTTGTCCTAATGTTAAACCACTCCAAACTAGTTTTTCATGATGTGTATAGTAGAGATAAGAGGTCCCTTTCATGCAGTTGGTTTTGGAGATGAAATCATTGGAGCCTTTACGTATGCCTTCATGGAATTCATTGAAATTACATATTTTTTTCCAAATAAATCATTCTTAAATTGGTATCCATGTTCATGAGTCTACTATATATGGAAAACCAAGCTTAGACCATTGGTTTTCCCATAGTCCTTATATTAAAACATACCTATAGACAATATAGTACCTCTGGATGCCAAATAGGTCCAAATAGTCCCATTTTATCTATGCAAGAGCCAAGAGTTCATCATACATGGATCCTTATTTATAAATGATGAACCAATCATGAGAAAGAACCCTATAATCCATAAAAGGTCAAACTAAAGGTCCACGGTAAGCTCCAATGGTGGTCTCTTTATGTTCTTCATACTTAATTGTATCAATTAGACCACTCTATGGTGTTTAAACGAAATCCAATGGCATCAAGAAGACCCTATAAAACCTTATTATCCATGGTTAAATATAGCCTCTCAAGATCCATCAAGAATCTTGGGCTCACATTTTCTCTAATTGGTTGTTAAAATTTGACTTGGCTCATTGACACATTGAATCAACTCACTCTATCAACTTCAATTTATATGAATGCTCATGGATCATTGATATTATACCAATTGAATAAATTGTTGACACTTATAATGTATACATTCACCCTTGAGATTCATTGACCCCTTTGACATTTCCTCACTATTAGATTTGAGTGTATAATTGAACATGGACCATTGGATTAACTACAATCCACTATTTAAAAGCCAATGGCTAGTTCATGATATTAAAAATGACATCCTCACTCCCATCAAATGATGTTCATGTGATCATCATTGACATTCACATGACCATCAAATTTAAGCTAAAAAGGATTTATTATGTTTGAGATTAAAATTAACATTAGTGTGAATGTCTTACTAATTTTTGAACAACTTTGAAGGCTTAGTTCTTGAAGCATGAGAATCATGGAGGCACCAAACTTGCAAGAGATGTTTGTGAGGTCAAAAGGAACAAACCCATTTGATACCTTGGTCTTGGGTGCATTCTAAATGAATAAATTAAATGTTCAAGATGGTTGGTCTATATCTATTCCTAGGTGACATCTTAGTGATGGTTAAGATTATTTGGCTAAGTATGGAAAAATTAGGAAAATTTGACTAAGAAGCCAATTTTGATCATGCATAACTTCTTTTGTGTTTTGGTGGATGACCAAAAACTTTGCATGTATTAATTAGAGGCCAAACCAAACAAACCCATGTGATTATTTTAAACTAAAACTACCACACATGTAAGATATAGCCTTGTCAAGATGCTCACTTGGATTTGTTTGAGCTCCCTAAAAAATGGCTAAGTATGGGAAACTTAGCTGAAAGTGGCTGAGGAACCAAATTTGGACCTTTGTAACTTTCAATTCACTTTGGCAGAGGAGTTAAGACTTAGCACATTTAATCTTAGTATAACTGTGAGTAAACCCATATGACTAATTTTACCTAACTCATCGACATGTGGTAATGGTGTTGTTAGTAAAGTGCCTATTCAAAATATCTATTACTAGGCACAAGTATCTCAATGAATACAATGAAGAACCAAAAATATCCCATGCACTTATGAGCCATTCCAAGCATTCTTGGCTTCCCATGGGGGATATGAAAATCTGGTCCTATCTTTAGCAAAATGGTAATTTACACTTTAAGTGAACCCAAAGTGTCTTAAAAACCTTATGAGAAAATTGAGATTTTGGACTCCTTATTCCATTCAAAACCTTATCTTTAGGCTTAGTGTATTAGACAAAATGTTTGAAATAATTTGAACTTTAGGGAAATGATAAGGGATAATTTTCCCAAAATAATTATGGCCTTAGAATTGGCCTCCAGATCTTTTGCATTGGTCCATTTTACATATAAAAGTACCCTTTGGAAACTATGATTTGGACCTTGGTGAAGAAAAATACCCTTCGAGAAAAGTGTATCAAACCACTTTCCTGAAATATATAACCCTTTTCTTTTGCTTTGGATATTTTATCCTAAAGAATTCATGTCTTCAAAACTTTTTCCAAACATTTTCCCTAAAAGAAATAACCTTTATGCCTTTTACAAAGGTCCACTTTTTCAAAGAATGATCCTTCAAGATTTTTGTAGGTTCTATTTTCTCAAAGAAATGCCTTTTTAGGATTATTATTTTAGATAAATTATCTGAAACAATTCTTGACACTTATCCCAAAATACATGAAACAAAACTCCCAAAAGAAATAACACTTTGCTAAAATAAGGTGGAACAATTTCTTTGAGGGAAATATGCCTTGTACTAGCACTTAGCCAAAAGTTGAGATGTTTGGCCTTTTCTAAACCTATTCCTACAACTATTCACCACCATAAAAAACCTAAAACATTATAAAAAGCCCTTATACAAGATTCTGACTATAAGGAGTTGATATATTTTGGCATGTGGGAAAAAATGGTCAACAAATACATTTAAGGGATTCATGTGTATGCCCATTAAACCCTTTAACCACTCTTATATTATCTTTTATATCTTCTTCTCTATATCTAAGAGAGTTGAGAAGTGTAATGCTAGTGTTTTACCCTAAATTTATTTTAGAAACCCTAAATATACAAAATTAAATATGAATTAAAATCATAAGATATGACATTCAAGCATACATCTAAATGTAAATACTTAAACTAATTACAATGATTTGATAGGTGGCATACAATAAATATTATAAGTATAATAAATGAATAAATACTTAAGTTTTATGATTATTTGTCTTAATGTGATTATATTCTAGTACTAGAAAATAGACTTAATTAGAAATGCATTTTTTTGGTTCTAGAACTATCTTTCTATCCATGTAGGATTAAGTCGATTAGATGTGGGTCGATATCAATCATCGATACTAACCTAAGTGGTTGGTAGTGACCTCTATTGAAATATGGGGTTGTGACCATGTAGTTACATTTCCATATCTATGCATGCTATATATTTATTATGTCAAACATTGATGATGTGTGTAACTCCAAAAATCAACTTCCTTCACTTTGAAACCCTAGTTGTGATTTTTAGGGATATAAACCCCAAAAAAATAAATTTTAATCACATGAGCTGACCCCAATTTAAAATGTTAATTATTGATTTATAACTACATATCTAATACTCCAAGGAGGGAAATAAATTCATAAATAGTTCTACCACCTAGTTTAATTATGTAATTTTTCTCCTTTGCTATAGCAATGAAAATAATTATTTATATTTGACACTTGAAAATTAATTAGTTGATTTGGATTTAGTATTATTCAAATTTGGATTTTAATTATTCTTAGTGATTGATTTGAAATATGAGAATAATAGGTCATAATTACTCCATGTATAATAGTGTATATATTTCTGGTAGATAAGTTCCAAGCCCCTTATCAAGTGATTCCTTGATATGTATACATATTGTCCAAATGGATGACTTTTCACACCACCAACATGTTAGGTAGATGGTTTGAACCTAAGGATATATTTTATTTTAAAATTTACTTTTTATTAGTAAAGGGTTGGTACCATTAGGCTCATGTTAATATGAACTTATGATATTGACCCACTATAATTTTACTGACCCATGCACATGATAACTAATTTGAAGGTCTGGATATTTCTATGTAAGATAGTAAGTACATTTTGTATAGATAGTGAGGTTCATGTATATGTGTAATAAAATAACATAAGGATAAACCTAATGAGGTAGAATGTAGGTGTGATAGAATGGTTGGTTAGGAACATATAGTGTACTTCATGCATGGTAAATCTATGCCAATATTATCATTTTCAAGTACTTAATACCATATTTTAGTATCTAAAAATGTTCCCCTTTTATTCTAATAAGGGAATTACTAGAGTAAAAATATTTTTATACTTGAGTGTATAAAACAAACTTTATCTTTGGTAGGAAAATCCAATTATGCAAGCCACTCAATATAATAACCTACAATAAATATGTACTAGTCAATTTACATAGATAAAATTTCAACTATGAACTTGAATTTTTAAAATTAAAGGGAAAGGAATGACTACACATGTGCATTGGTGAATACCATGTTTCCCTTGCAAATTTTTGTAGTTGATGCTTCCGTATTGAAGCATTGGAGAATCATGTTTCCTTGTTTAATCACATGGAGAGTTGGGATAATTGCTCCCCAAAATATTTTAACTATGTAATTCCTTGGGTTGGGAATACAACATAGCCCAAACATCATAAATATGGGTAGAAGTACATTATGTACTAGCCCAAATAAATACTCTAGATTCAAAAGTGAAACCATATGATGGATTGATAAAATTAAGATGGAATCAACCATTGTAAGTGGCTTATATATTTAATTTAAAAGTTTATCTCAAGTTTTATCCACATAAAAAAAAGCTTAATTGAAAGATAATGAATGGTGTTCATGA
The DNA here is from genome assembly GCA_037957365.1 of Torreya grandis. NCBI lineage: Eukaryota > Viridiplantae > Streptophyta > Pinopsida > Cupressales > Taxaceae > Torreya > Torreya grandis. The sequence continues at coordinate 230,259 of JARHVA010002832.1, forward strand.
CCCCATAATGACCTCATATTTAATTATATAGTTTCACTCAGGTTCAATCAATATAGAATAAATGCATGGTTAAAATATAATGGATAATGTTCATGCCCACATCATGAATGTAGTGTTAATAAGTGTGACTTAAAATAATAATATTTTTCCATTTAGATTTTAAATTTTAAATTTGTGTATATGCATGAACTAAAATTATGCCTCATGAATCTAAAAGTGTGTATATGTGTATGAACTAGTATCATTCATACAATATACATTTATGTAGGAACTAGTATAAACTAATATTTTTTCACTTAGATTTTAAATTACACATTTATGTATGTGCATGAACTAGAATCATGCCTCATGAATCTAAAAGTCTGTATATGTGTATGAACTATGTGTATATGCATAATGATAATATTTTTTCATTCATATTTTAAATTATACATTTATGTATGTGCATAACTAGCATCATGCCTCATAAATCTAAAAGTGTGTATACGTTTATAAACTAGTATGTATATGTGTATATTATTATTCATATATATGTTAAATCTAAGAACATGTATCTCAAAGGTATGTATATGTTAAATGACTAACTTTCAGTTCTTATAAAATGTTTACATATGCCCACAAATATAAAATCAAGTGTGTATGAATCTATACCCAATTATTTGTAAAATAGGTGAATATGCCCCCATAAACTATATTGATGTGTATAATATGTTTCATATGACTAAACCATCTGATATGCACCATTATAAATATATAAATATTTACTTTGATCATTGAAGATTTTGTTTGTATGACAATCCAAATTAAATGCCCTCCTTTTTATATGAGGGATGTGTCTTATAAGTGGCTTATATCAAAATAACAGTTAATTATATCATGTCAACTATAAATACAATAATCTATAATCATGTGAACATGTGGATATGATGTAAACATAGGAATATATATGTTAATCAATACTTGTATGCAATATATGTAATGCAAGTAATACAAGTGTCATGTCTAGATAGATATATCAATGAATCATGTTGTTTTAACCACCTATTTTAACCTTTTAGGACTTAGTTTATGTAAATGCTATGTTTTTTAAATAGATGAGTAGGATAAATTAGGAAAATAATATGTAATAAATGTAGCCATTGATTTGCTACAAAATTGACTAGCTTTAACCTTTTTAAAAATAGTAATAAATAGTGTAAGTAAGAACTTAACTAAAAAATAACTAAAATAGATGATCTAGAGGCTGAAACTGAGGTGGAAGATGGTTTGAGTATCACAAATAGTTTCTTGGTGTCATAACCCTTGCTATATAGTAATGAAATTATTGGAAATATGGTGGTAGTGTCCTAATATTGGTAGTAGTGTCTTATGTGCATGACCATCCTGAGCTTCTGAGTGCACCTATGTCTGGATATATGAGGTTTATTCCTACATGCATGAGTTTTGAAACCTTGTATATTAATTTTAATGACTATTTTATTAGTAAACTCTCCATGTTTCGAGGGCATCTGGTTGATATGATCTAAAAATTATGTTTTTTAGTGTGGTAGACTAGACATCCTCAACACCCCACTGTGATGAGAGTTGCCTACATACCAATACTATGAGGAGGGATCAAACCCAATGTAGTTACCCCCACCTAATGTTTAGTGAAAGTTCAAGTGAAGACAATATTATAGTGGCCTTGATTTCTTGGAATGTGATTGAGACTACAACTCTAGGTAATTTGAGATTAGGGCTATTGTGATGGTAGTATATAGAATTAGCGTAAAATATGGATTGATAACCTTAATTATGAACAACTTGTTTTGAGTTTAATTGTGTATTTTTCACATTATTTACATCTAATGGTTATAGGGATAAAATTAATGTATATATATTATTCTAATGGTTATGTGGGTGATAAAATAGGTCTAGGCTGACCTTAAGAGGTTCTAGTTTTGAAAATATATCCATTTATAAAAACAAGAGGGAAACAACATTAGCACCATTTTTGGGACACTAGAGCTAGGTGGTGCTAGTGTCCAACTAGTAGAACACCAAGCATGAAGGGTCAATATCAATAAATTATGGTCTAGGATTGCTTTAGGGATGACTAGGGATGCTTATAACCTACATGAAGGCTAGATAAGTGTGACAACATGCTATAGGATAGGTCTAGATATAATCTAGGGATAGGTAGCCTCAAGTAGCACTCTTAGCATTCAAATACCACTTTTAGGTGATTACACCCCAACCCTTTATTATATAAATGTAACAAATCCAAATGACTAGGATAAAGGAAAAATAAATGTAGCTAAATTTACCTAGGAGGTGAAGCCTATAAATCTGGGTCTAAGTATGTGAAACATGCTCCAAATGTTATAAAAGTGAATCATGCATAATTAAGTCCTTACTTAAGAGATGTTGAAAGCAAAGATTAAATTGAGAAAATAAGTAAAATTGAGTAAAGAGATGATAAAGAGGAAAGGAATGAATACACCTCATTGGGTAGGCAAATAAATGCATAAACCTAGTGATAACATATGTGTGTGCATGCATATAGTGATCAATCATTAAATATATTGGACTGATTTGATAACTTTCTCAATCCTCATGTGTGGTTGTCTTACGAACTCAATTTAGTTTTAATTCCATCATTTCCCACCCTTGGTGGATCATGACCTATGAATAACTTGGAATGGACCAATGGTGTGTCTAACCCTCTCATATAGATGGCTAAATAACTCAATTAGGTTATGACTCCATAATTTACCACCCATTTTTAGTAGATGCACCTAAAATTAAAACTATGTGAATTAAATTTAAATGTCTAATTGGGTATGTCAAGTCTATGGCCACTCAGGTAAATTAGGCAACTCTGAGCCACTTGGGAATGCCAACCATTGTAGATGGAGTAAGTCATGAAATTGGTGTGATACCTAGAATATGATTTTATATGTATATAGCATATATTACATGGAAATTATAATTCCATTTGATCAACTCATGTGTAAGTAAGCATATTGAAATAATGTGTCATAAACATGCCCCCAAATATGATATAAGAGCATATAAATTCTAGACTAAGTTGTAATAATCTATATCTAGGTATCTATACTGAATATGGGAATGGTCATGCCATTCATGATACCCCCAATATATTTAAACTAGTATGAATTTAATCTGAACTAATATGAATCTAATAAAAATTGATAAATATGTAACTGAATCTATGCAAAGTTTTACTATACCTACTATACTTTTGTAGTCAATCTAGGTTTTTATAAAATTGAGGATGTTAGATATTAACACCATGTCTTGGATAGTAGTGCCATTATTTTTAATGTGGTGCTCATTTTCTAATTTGGGCACTAGTGTCATTTAGGTATGATTTATGTGCAAATTTGTTGCTCTCTATGTCACTATTTTCCCATTGTGTTTACCCAAGTCTGATTTTCTACAATATGAGATTATGTGCTGAAAATATATCATGAATAAAGTATAGGAGTCTAGTCTCTATGACAAACCCCTATGAATTCCCCTATTTTGAGGGGATTTATTGAACCCATGTAAGAACTACCTTCAAAAGTTTTTTTTTCAAAATGTGTGTTAGTTGAAGCATATATGATATCTATATAATAATCTAATATAATGTGCACACATAACATCTTAATGTAAGATAATTTGAGAATAAATTTGTAATGTAAGATGTATGTCATGTCTAACATTCATAAATGTGTCAATATAAATATAATAATGTATATACTAGTAAATCTAAGTAGCTAGCTAGGGAGATGGGGTATGATGTCCATCAAAAAACTTGAGTAGGAATGTGGAGATGCATGAGGTCCCTCGTAACATATAAAAATAGAGTGTGTAACAATAAAAGACAAGTTTCATGGACATGCTGCATACAATAAATCATACATATAAAACATATGAAGAATGTAAAGTAGGCCAAGGGGACATAATAGAAGGGACATGGGCACATGTCACTAAATATGAGAAAATAAGACATACAAGGACATGTTCAAATGTACACATACACAAGAAACAAGCAAGTTGGGCTAGAGCCACATAGAAGGACATGCTCAAATGTCTGCATACACAATCATGAAGGCATACACAAGGACATGGGCACATGTCCAAAGCATACATACTATGAATAGAAGTGGCATGGAGCCAAAGAGTAATGGAATATTCAAAGTTCATCAAATAAAAGAAGCATATAGATATAATAAAGTTTGAACTAGGAAATCTAGAAATGAATGTATGCATGAACATGTGATACAAATCTATGTAAGAGCTAAGATGTACACATATTGAGTCTAAAGTAGTATCATCTAGTAAAAAATATGAGTAAGTGTAACATGATCTATATCAAGATATAATAATGAAAAATCTATGATATAAAGGTTAGAAATATGTAACCTAGTAATAAAAACTATGTTAGGGTACCCCCAATGGGTGAATGTGTCAAATGAAGAAATCATGTATATATGTATATGTACCTAGTGGGTAGATGATAGTCAATCTAGATCAGTGTAGTGGACCTGAGTCTTGTAGCAATTTTCAAGCACTCAAAAAGAACAAGTGAAGCATATATGTATGATAAAAACTAACTATACTAAGATAACTAACATATGAAATGTCTACAGATATAAGAATTTTAATCATGATAATGCATACAGTCTATAATTTTATATTATCTAAGTAAATATCTAAATATTTTTGTGTTTTTTTGAAATTTTATATTGTTTTTGTATTTTCTAGATATAAGCTATGTAAAAGCAACATAAAAATGAAACTATGTATAAGAAGCAAAAAAAGAAGGAAAGTATGTACAAGTAGGGAGGAAGTATTTTTTAACCTTTTAGAATTTAGTCAATGTAAATCATATGTTTGTCAAACATATTGTTCTCTTGGATTTTATACACATGAGAAAATATTTACAAGGTAACCTCTAACATTTCAGGAGTTTAATGAAGGTTAACTTCACTCCAGGGCATGAGTTGCAGGTATTGGGTGTTGAAGTGACCAGTGATGGAATAGATATGAACAATGTAACTATTAACCTAGATGGTTTAGATATGGATATGGATCCTAAATCTATTTTGGTTGAATGGAATGGTCATGCATTTATCCTAAGGTGGGCATAATTCAAATAAACCATAAAAATGAGGGAAAATCAAGGCAAAATAGAAGTTTTATGAACAAAGACCATGAAAAATTTATAACCAAGTCTAGGACAAGGATAAACACTAAAGAACTGATGATTGTATATTACTAATTTAACACACAAAACTAACAAACTTAGTGAAAATATCTGAGGGATATGATGCAGTTAGCTCTAAGTTATTAGATTAAGGTTGCTTGTTATCAAGACTATTGTAACATATTTTAACTTTAATATTATAAATAATTCCAAATATAATATTTAATTAGCTATGGATTATTATAGGAAGTTGCATCAAAGGACATCTCTACATAAATTCCAAAGAGTAACTTAACTAATTTGTTACCAAAAAAAAAGATATATCAACCTAAATTGATATTGTACATTCTAATTGAAAAAACCTTATTAATCTATTAAAAGATACTAAAAATTTATTTCATATATCAATAAAGACTAAGTTATTGGTTAAATCAAAATGTATAAACACTATAAGATAGACATGAAAGAGACAAAATGAGTCATGCAACATAGATTTTTAGAAAAAACTAGAAGGTATCTATCTATATTGAGTATCAAAACTTATAATCCCTTTGGAATGTAGGAGAACATGTATATATAAACTTGGGATGGGGGAGACTCATCACTCAAACCATTTTCAAAGTTTACATCTTGTTAAAAAATATCTCATGAATGGGGTGGGCATGACACATAGAAAAATATGTCACCAACAACTTACAAGAGACAAGAAGACTCTTATAACAAAATTTAAAGTTTACAATGCCATCATAAGATAATAAAATAACTTGCATATGAGGAGGAAATTGCACTTGATCATGCTTAGGTGCTGGTAGTTGACATTTTTCTTACAATATAATTTTTTATAATGGTGGGCCTAGTTATTGAAGATGTTGGTGTAGTTGAGATAACTAGTGGGGGTGACATGGCATGAAAATCCTACTTAGTTTATTTAATTTTTAATTAGAGATCATGGCTCACCTAAAAATCTATCTTGATCATCCTGAAGTCCAATAAGGGTCTCTTGAAGAGCTGGGGGAGTTTTTACATTATCTTTTATGTGCTTTTAATATAATCTTGATATTGACATAAAGATTCTCTATACCAACCTTGCTTCTAGAAACATTTATCAATTTTTATAGGTCATCATGGGTCTTATATATTGTGCCCTCAACCTCTACTCTAAAATTATTTAATGTTGCACAGAGGTCTTCAAAAATGGTCTTAAGGACCAATTTTCCATTTTGGTTAAGTACAACATTGACTCTCATTTCTACCATAATTATGATGGATTTTACCTCATAACTAATGAGTTGTCATACTAAATTTTACATCCCTTGATACCATTCAATAAAATTATATCTTCTAATGGAAACATAATTTTGGGCTCATGTAGCATCTCTAGTAGTTATTAAGTTTAGGTGACTATAGGCATTGTCCCTAGATGTTTAGCCTAAAAAATAAAGATTACGCTCCATATTATTCATGTCCTTTGTAAGGGATGAGATATCACCCCATTTAGCTTGTGATTCTTTCTTTACATCTCTTATTAATTGGAGGACATCTTATAGCTTCCAAGTTGCTCCCTATACACTGCCTATGAGGTCCCTTGGAGGATGAATAATGTTCATTTCCTATAAGGTATCCACATATTGATCATATGCCCTAAACATATATTTTATTACTCCCCCTAAAAAGTCTACAAAAGTATATGGGTCTTCTATATGACCACCCAAGTCAAATGGGAGATTTATGATTTTCTTATTTAATTAGAACACATCTTCTCTTTGCTCTAACTCCACTTGCTAGCTTTTAGCCATTATATTTTTTATTTATATCTTCCTCAAATTATTAGTTTCCTTATTGAAATGAAATTTGACTATGGGCTGATCCTTAATGACCAAGTCCTCCTTGCCTACCTCTACATGTTGCATCTTCTAAATCTATTTAAGAATATTTAAGGCAACTAGTTTTTGTGAAGGTTATGCTTATTTTGTAAGAGTGAAATATGGAGACTACCTAGGGGGAATCACGGGATTAGGAGAAGATATTTCTAGTTTGGGAAAAGGGGAAATAAAACTCCTCCACCATTGACCTTATTTGGGACCACTATATCAATTATCAACTTTCCTTTTTCTGGCCCCTTTGTTGATGTAATAGTGGTAGACTCTATCTAGCCACCTAGTCAATTTGAAGGTCTAATTGGGTGGATGGATATATGGGAGTTACTGGGGAAGGAAATATGGTAGAGGAGACAAGATTATCAAATTTCACATGTTTATTTAGTCCAAAGGACTGAGGGATGGCAAGGGGGCATAAAAGAATGAATAAGTGGGAGGGGTATTGAGCAAGTTTTATATATAATTAGTTATAGATGTATGATTAGCCCTAATTGGTCCTTTTTAAGTTTTGTTTTGGGTAACATAACCTAAATTATGGGGTTTGGGGTTAATATTTTAAAAACTATCCCTACATTTACATGGGATTTTTTTTGGGGCCAAGGAATCCAAAACATGAAGAATAATTGTCATGGAACTAACTAAGACATAGTAAATTATTACAATAGATGAGGAATGAGATGATTATTGACTAACCCTTTAAGTAGAATTAATTTGGGAAATTATTTACATAGATACCACTATTGTGCTAGGAGATACGAAGACTAGAGATATATTCACTAACCACCCTTATGTTTAAGCTATATTTTTATACTCTACTTCATCTCCTTTATCTTCACCTAGAATCGGCAATAGTTTAGTTAAGACTAAACTAGTCTTCAAAACTTTAGTGTCTCCTGATTGAGCTTCCTATGATAACCATTCACCATCAAGGTCACTTTTTTTGGTCTCACTAATCTTCTTAGACAACAATGTCTCTATATTAATATCCTTTATGGACCATTATATTTTCACAAATTCTCCTTTCCATTCTTCATCATTTTTTGGTATTTCCAAGGGTTCTACTTATTTATAGCCTTTTATTATGTATTTTTCTTTCTTTGACTTCTCCTCTAAGGTTCCCTTTGTTGGAGTGCCCTAGGGAGCAACTGAAGGAGCCTTTTGATTTCTAAAGTACACAAGAGAGGGGCTAGTAGGAGTAGTAATTTCCATTAAAAAGGGGAAGTAACAACAAGTGAAACTAGAGGGGTAGTGGGTGGTGATGAGGTAATGGTAATAATTGTTATTAGAGGGGAACCTAGGGAAGTATGCATCATTGTATGGGATGGACAAGTTGATGGAGGTGATTATGCAATGGTTTGGATTAGGGATGGAAATGGAGCCAAAATAGAAACTAGGAGGAAATATGGGAGACCCACCTATTAAGATATAGTGAGTGGGGGAAAAGGAAACATACAAAATGGTTCAACAAGATGAGATATGCTTGTAGTACTTAATGTAGTGGCATCCTAATGAGGGGAAGTGGGAATTATGGTTTTTGTTGTAATGGTGACCACTAGGATGGGATGATGAGGAGGCCTCTAGGTGATTCCTTGTTTACTCCCCATAAAATCTTGTCTAGATGGACCAACCTTCCCTTGTCCTTACATTATAGCTTGTGAGAGGGATATTGAAGTGGGATTTGAATCCTAATGTTCTTTCTAAATTATTCAAACATCCTCCTTGGTGGTATTCAGATTATACCAAATATGCATGACCACCACCATCAATTTATTTACCTTTTTCATCTTGGTATGAACTTATATATCATTTAGAGAATTTAGGAACACTTTTTCATGTGGATATGAAACATGGCCATAATTAATTTTCACCTTGGATCTGATTCTATCTAGGTGGTTCTTGACTCTTTTCCTTGGATCCCATTACATATAGTGTGCCCATTTGAAATCATAAGAATTTATAGTCCTACCCATTGGGTGGAAATATTCCTGTCTAGTATATTGAATCTAACTAATACTGATAGGCATTAGGTGGATTGTTACCTATTTGGCATTCCCTAGATTGACATCTATGAAACCTAAAAATTAACCTACAATTTCTTATTTTTACACCTTATTTGGTACCAACTGAGGAGGATACATGCAAAGGCCCTTGGTTCCCTCTATTATTATGATTGTGTAATCTAGGTAAAGCTAATAACTACCAATGTTTCCAATCATTCTTATGATATAGTCAAACAATCTAGGCATATGCTTACCATAAATGTCTTTATATACCACTAGTGATCATATCTATCGATGTAAATAATATTTAATTAATCAAAAATTATATTATTGGGATATTTAGGTGAAGGTTCCAGGATTATTTGAAATCTGAGTGGAATTTTCTATTTATAACATCTACTAGATAAGACATCATATAAAAATTACCATCTGAATAGTTATCTGAGCTACTAACTTTGTGGATCAAATTAGCACTAATGATTTCCCTAATGGCAATGATCTTGGTGTGGGTGAGGCTAATTTCTATCATGGAAATCTAAACCTCACTAACCTAGGTTATAGTTGGGAAACCATATATTATATTTAATAGGGCCATGTCAATCATGATTCCTAGATTGAAAGTGAAAATTGGGATGGTAGAGATGAGTTCCTTGACCTTGAAGGTGGTTGGGTCACTCACCCATTCTTAAAACTTATGGGTCACATTATTTGTAAACATCCATTAGTTGATTAGGGATTGGTTACAAGTTTCCTTTGGGTAAGGGAGTTTTTAATATTTCTGAAAGGCTCACCCAAAAACATAGGCCACAAGTGTGTTTCTCTAATGGACATGCATAAATTTTCCATAAAATTTTCCAGTTATAAACAAATAAAAAACTAGGTCAATAGAGGGCATTACCTCTGGTTTTGCCACCATGTCATTTAAGCCCACTGATTTAGTTTCCACAATGTTTTGTTTTTATCTTCATGTGAAAGATGAGAGTTATTCCTTAGGGCAATAGTGCTCTACTGCTTCAAATTCCTCCCATATAGCTAAGTAGTGCTTGAAGTATTGATTGAGATCCTCTTCATATAAATTTTTATCTATGTATTGATCAAACCCTATAATGGAATATGTAGAGGGGGAGGTGGTAGATTTGAAGCAAAAAACATTGTTATGTACTTAATCTCTTGTTCTTTGGAATTTTGTGAATATTTTTTAATTAGGATAGAGATTTATTTCATGCTTACAAGTGTTAACTCAATGGAAATGTCATTAAAATTGACTTGGTTTATTGCATTTATTGCCTTTTGTATTCACTATCTCTATGAATTGAATGCATTTAATTATCCAATTCATGTGGATTAATGGATTCAATGGCCCTAGCTCATTTTTGCCTTTATTTATTTTCATATTTTAAATTTATTTTGTGAAGTTTAATCTTTGATCTCTATTACTAGTTGTATTTTCCCTTATTGTCCCCAAGTTATTTGTCACCTTTAATTAAACACTTTTTGACTTCTCACTTGTTTTAATAGTATTTCCTCTCTATTACCTAGCCACCATGTCATGTTAAGGGCACATGGAAAAATTTTAGTTCTTTGTTGCTTCACGATTCCTTTCTATATTTCCCCTTGGTTTTTGATACTTTAGGCCTATAATATGATGACACTTGGTAACATATAGATGCTATGATTAATTGAAATCATTGTACCATCCTTAATTTTTGTGTAGGCTTCAAGTGAGAAAGATTGTGACACATAGATGGTTGTCACTTATCCACTTACCTGGAAGTGTCATACTATTTCTTTTTACTAACAAAACTCTAGGTAAATGAGATTATAACATGTGGATGGATATTAGTACTCTAATTTCCTAGAAGAATTATAAAATTTTAGAACATTTTCATAGCAATCGACTTGTGAGATTGTGATAGGTGAATGACTATCATTTCTCCAGTTACCTAAAACTTTTATATATTGAAACTTTGATCTTGTCAATAAGTGGGTGAGTTAGATTGTGACACCAAGAAACATCCTAGGGATTTACTTACCTAGGAGTCTTTTAAAAAATTTGAAGTGTTTTAATAGCCATGGGATAGTAGGTTGTCACTGTGTGACATTGATTTATTTAAAGATCAAAGTGTAAAACTTTGCCAAGTTAAAAAAAGGTCTAGCAAAAGTAGAAAGTAACAAAACTTTGGGATGTCTAAGTTGGAAAATAATACTTGATGAATAAAATCTCTAACAAGTGAAAGTTCCAAGGGAATTGTGTCCTGAACAAAAGTACCAAAGGTAGGAATGTTAAACAACTTTGAATAACTTTCATATTTAGGAAAATTTTAAAATTGTTGAATAAAATATCAAAGATAAAAAGTGCTGAAAACTCATCCATGGAGTGAAAAAATCATATATTTTAAAATTCCTTTTGTCCTAAACTTAGGAATTTTAATCTATAATATCTTGCATAAATTTAGAAATCCTACATTCAAAAAAACTCTCAAAAGCCATTAATAGGTTAGAATTAATAAAATAAATAATGAAAACTTAGATAATGAGGATAATAGAAAATATTATTAGCATTAAGAGAAACATATTATTAATAAAGAACCCAAGCATAAGGACTTTGGGAAATTCCATCTTGTTGAGAACAATTGAACACTAAAAAATGATTTATTCAATATAATTAACATGTTTCAGCTTGAAATGGGACCCTATTAAAAATAATAATTAGGAATGGGGTATATTTGGAATAATAAATGATGACATATAGGGGGAATAATATAGAGTATTCAATAAACCAAAATATTTTGTTAGAAATTATAAATCAAACATAGACCATACCATATTATGATAATCAAACTAGATATATGAAAGAGACTCCCAAAACTTCATCCAACATACTAGCCTTGCCCATACTTTAGATTTGTGTGTGTGGAGTGATTTTTTTAATCCTTGATTTGAAAATTTTAGCAAAGACTTAGAATAAACTATAGGTTAAAAAATTGTTTCCTTGAAGCATAATTAGAAAAATTAGGGAACTTAGGCATTTATCTACTATCAACCATGCATTTATAGCCCCAATAAAGATACCTCTAATTCCCCATTTTCTTCCTTTTGCAATCCTACATGATGCATGATGCATTAATATTATTTAATCATGTGAGTCTTTTTTATCATATTTAGGTTTTATTTTAGGCTTACTTGATCACTCTTTAGGATACATTAATCTTCTTTTTTGAGATACAAATAGAAGAGAGGGTAGGGAACCACTGTGATCCAGTGTAGGCATACGACATAAAAAACTTAATTTACCAAAATGTCCCTACCAAAAACATATGTATCAATGGTTATTACCTCAAAACAAGTATTAGTGTAGGAAGTGTATTTGTCCCAAGGGATGAAAATACTATCTAAATTTACATACAAAAATGAGAGTAAATTTCACATACTTAATAAAAATATTTAACTATGATATGACCATTGTCAATTTCTTACTACACATGAATTATGGAAATCTCAAATACAAGGGTGTAAAACTCTAAAAATTATCTAGTTTGTATATTTTATTCTAGGCCTCCTATTTCACTTATTCTCCCCATTTTAGGACATGTTCTCATGGTTCTGGTAATTAGTCTTAAACATGTACAATAAGCATAATATATTGGATATTATTTTGATCAGTCAAGAAGGAGTTAGATAGGTTATTTTAAACCAAAGGAACTAAACTAAGGAAACAAAATACAAAAAGTAGAAAAGGCTAATGCATAAGGCAATAAAATCTACTCTACTAAATGAAAATGGTAGAAAATAGGAAAATTAACTATGAAAGTAGAAAAACCTACTATACTCTTACCTCTACTGTGGCCTCTTTCATTTAAAAAAATTATCAATAGGAATAACTTTGAAGTAGTGCTTCAAATAATTCCCATTGACTGGTAAGGTAAGGTCATTACCTCTAAGGTCTTTTAGATGGAAAGCATTGTTGCCTAAGATTTTAGACACTTAATTTAGTCAAATATACAAAGGAGTGAACTTTTCATGATTTCCTTTCTTCTCATGGTCTTTGTACTAGAGAAGAACCAAGTCTATAATTATAAAAGTTTTGACCTTGGATTTTTTATTGAACCACCTTTTAACAATATCTTGGTGTCTAGTGAGGCTTTATAGTGCTTTAGTTTTTGCATCTTTTCATTGGACTATATCCAATAATCTAGATTAAACCCTTGGACCCTCTCCCATATAGTCTTTCATAAACTGATAGGTTGGGAGCTTAATAGAAATGAGGAAAATAGGTTGTCATCCATATACAATAGGAAAGATGAGGTCCTAAGGGCCCACTTATGTTTGGTTTTATCTATCCATAATGCATATTTAAGCAATAAGTGTCATTCTCTTAGTTTATCCTAGGTAAACTTTTTAATGGAATCTATCAATTTATTGTTTATATGTTGATCTAATCCATTCCCTTTTGGGTAATAATTTGAAGAGGACTTGATTACAATCTAGTTATTGAAAGCCCACTCAGTGAATGTAGCTAATTAAAAATTTGGACCATTATCATTGATTAAATATATAGGGATGCCAATTCTAGATATTATATTTCCTTCAAGGAATTTGATGACATCTTAAGCTTTGGAATTATTGGTGGATATAGCTTCAGTCTACTAGGTACAATAATTAAAGTAAGTAGGGATAAACTTATTATATATTGATGATTTGGGATTGATTACCCTAATAAATTTAATACCTCATTATGTTAAAACATGACCTTCAATGAAAGCGTGTAGTGGCATGGTAGCATTAATCTCTATTTTTATAAATACTTGGAATTCATGATAGGTCCTAACATGGGTTTGGTAATCTCTTAAAATAGTGGGTCAAGAATACCCCATTATCAATATGTTATAGGTTGTTTTAGTATTACAAGGGTGTTCATTACCTACTTTTTGGTGCAAGTTATCCAAGATATATGCAGCTTGTTTTCTTGAGATACATCTTAGGTAGATTCTTTCATAATTTTTGAAAAAAGGACTAATCCTTTTATCATGTAGTGGTAGATTTAAGACTCAAATCTCTCCTTTGTTATATATTTAACTTAGAGGGGAATGCTCCCATGAGTAGATAATTAATGATTTGGCCATACCACTCACCTCCAGCCATCTAGACTTCATTTAATTGACCAATCTAGATGCATGGATTTGTCTCAATCATGAGCTAGACTATTCCTTTCCCTCTTACCATCTTGTTTAGTATAATCTCTATATCAAAATCTTATAAATTTACCATCCATTTTATTCTTCTTTCAGCCATCTCATTTTGACTAAGGGTGAGCTTAGCTACTAAGTTTGGGCCTATGGCATAAGTTTTCTTCCTCAAGATATAATGTCTAAACTTATTTACATATTTGATCTATTCATCTATTTTCTTATCTATCATTGACTATTTTAGTTTAACATATTTTAAATTAGTAATCATAAAAGCAATTGGGTGTTCATTGTCATCTAAATTTTGAGTGATTACTATAGTAATGGTATGTTCTAAAGCAAAGGAATACATGTATAAGTCATTGGTGAAGTCATGACTAATCAATATCAAGGATCGAGCAATGGTTATATTGAAGTATCAAAAAGAATTCTTAGCCTCAGTTATGCATTCTATTTTTGCATCCATATTCAACATAACATTAAATGGTTTGACAATTTCAACAAACCCATAAATGAATTTCTGCACAAATTTGATCTTACCAAATAATTATTTAAATTCCTTTATACTATTTAGAGGTGTCAGCTTTGAGATGGTTTGAATATAAATTCCATTCTTGGTGATGATGTGGCCCATCAGCTTGCCCTTTGTCACCCTAAAGATACTTTTTTTTGGATTGAAGGAAACTCCATATCTTCTACATCTATTAAAAACCTTTTTAAGTGGTCTACATGATCTGACCCACTCTTAAAAAATACATTAAGGTCATCCATATAAATGATAATACACTTACCAATTATTATTTCAAATTCATGATCCATGTCTCTCTAGAATGTTGCCCCAACATTGATGAGGTGAAAAGGAATCCTCTTGTAAGAATATGTTTCCCACTTTGTGGTGAAAATTATCTTCATCCAGTCTCCTAATTCCACCAAAACTTGGTTGTATGATGAGAAACCATCCAAGAAGGACATAATTTAGGACTTACTGATAGTATTGATCACCTCATCCAGCAAGTTAGAGGTTATTTATCCTTATGTGAAGATCGATTTAGGTTGAATACATAGCCTTATTTCACCATTCATTTTCCTTATTAGCACCAAGTTTTCCACCTAGGTAGAATGTCTGATAGGGAATATAATCCTAGAATCTAATAGTTTCTAAACTTCAATCTGAATGAGGGGATCTAAAATGGGATTTGTGGGGTTTTGAAATTATATAAAGGGTCTTCTTCCTTAATCCATAGGAATAGTATGAGTAATTACTCTAGGATAAAAAGTATTCAATTATTCATAGGTTAAAATAATTGCCTCTTTGTAATCCATTAGTTTTCCATTCAACTTTTGAATTTCATCATTACTATAAGTTAGACTAATGTTGACATATTGAGGGTAATCTTTAGTTCCCAAATTTTATCTAAAAAATATAGACTAATTAGTCTTTGGATACTTTTACCTTTTGGCCTATGAATCTCAATCAAATATCCTTTCTAAATATGCCATCCCCATGGGGATTATATTACCCTTAATATTTATTATACCATCATCCTTGAGGTCTTCTATTTTTAGACAACTAAAGTCATTTTTATCTATAAATTTATCCTCAAAAGTTATAGAATTATTTATGAACTGGACAATTTGTTGATCATCTTCAAAGACCTACATGTTTTCTACATTGTTAGGGATTGAGGGGCAATGCACTAGCTCCATAGAAAATATTTGCATGTTGGAATTTTGGAGTGGTGCCAAGCTAGCTACTGAGATTATCAATGCATTGAATACCTAATTTTATTCTCTTAGAATAGCCCTAATGTTGAAATATTTGAAAGATTTAATTAGGTCTTAGGATATATACTTGTATTTTTTTAGATATGCCATCTTGCATTGGTAATTTCTTCTGATTTGGTTGACCACCAATTTAGAATCACCAACTATTCACAGTTGTTTAACACCATGGTTTAAATCAAATTAGAGACCTGGGATCAGGGCTTCATACTCAACCTAGTTTTTGGTATAGGGGAACTATAATTTGAATGTAGAAAAGTATTATTTACCTTATGGATAAGTCAGATCCAAACCAATACCAAAACCTTGGCTATATCGAGCTCTAGAAAAAAATGAAGTTGAGAGTTATAAGGGATTTCAAAATTCTTGTTCATGAATCTCTTTTTTATTGTGAATGTATAAAGACCCACATGTGAAGATGCAAATTTTACCTTCTCATTCATCACATTATACTCTATAATCAAATATTTCATCTTTGGTTATCTATCAACTTTGATATAATTAGACATTCCCTTCCATGGGAGCCACATGTGTGAGAAATCAACATATATGCATTTAACATTTTGGACCAATCTCAATTGAGTAGTATATCATAATCCTTTAGAATGTCTACTACTATGATTTATATGTGTTATAGTACACGTGGCTCAAAATCTAGTTGTATCTATATGTTTAGAAGTTCCCCCAACACAAGGTACTGAGGACTTATCTAGTTGTAAGACTACCCTTTTTGACTTATCTAGGGTCAATCTCAATTTAATCCAGATATCTATAGGTATTACATTGGCCTAAGCTCTCAATTTTACTAGATAAGTATGACCATTCTTGTCGAATATTCTTACCATCAATAAAAAGGGTGGTACCTCTAACTTGTCTTTATAAATCATTAAATTTAAAAAGGGTGGGACCTCTAGATGGGACCAAAGCTTTGACTAATGTTTTAGGTACCAATATTTTCCATATGATTATGTATACCATACTCTAACTAGAGTCTATATTGACCTTATTGGAATTGACAATAGTGCCTTGAGTAGTGAAAGTATTGATTGGGACTAAATCATGACTTCCATGATGATTAGTTGCTTAGAAAATATTATCAAAGAAACATATATTTTGATTAGGTGAAACATGGGATAGGGGTAACTACATCTAGGTCTAGGTATAATTATGAGCCACAATGCTTTGATAAAAATTTAAGACTAGATTTAACATTGGATAGGATTGATAATCATTTAATCCTGACAAGCCTTATGACTAAGGGTTTATTTGATCACCAACCTATATAGATTTGGCATATGTTTGGGTCAAGTATATGACACTATATATCCTACATAAAATCACTACATTCATGGGACCTATAACATTTTTATACATATCAAGAGCTAGTACAACATTTGTATTATAAGCATTGTCTATTCAGCTATACATTTTATGAAATCTTGCATTAAATGTTATTATGGGTTCATTAGGTTCCCTTTTCATGCTATAAAAGAGTTGATAGATAATACTAAGGATATTAACTTGGAAAAACTATCATAAAAATATGTTTTAGCATTTGATCTAGGATATAATTGATCCTTTAGTGATATTAATAAACTAGTAATAGGCGACATACTATAGCATACAAGGGAAGAACCAATAAGTGACATCCTCATGGACTAAATTTAATATTCCTAAAGTAGTCCTAAAATATTTCACATGTTATTTAGTAATCTTACTACTAAGGAATAAAAGGTAGAAACATATTTCTTAGGATTTCTAGGTAGATCATGAACATACCTAGAATATTAAAATAAAATCTTGTTAATGAAGGCTGGGCCATTGGATATGGGAGTGTTCATATTTTTAGGGAATATAATTGAGCTTGGGATATTCTCAAAATACCTTTGTTTGATCTAAATTTTCTATGGGTCTATAATGGTGAATGTAGTAGGTTATTACCAGAGGTAGAACTACTTATATTTTGGATATATCCAGTATAACTCAAGAGATATTTACATTTAGATAAAAAAATAAGGCCCTCCTTCTAGGGCCAAATTATGTTATCCTAGGTTTTATACACACTAAAAAACATTTACGAGGTAGCCTATAATGTTTTGGGATATCAATTAAGGTTAACTTCACTCTGAGACATGAGTTACATGTATTGGGTCTTGCAATTACTAGTGATGGAATAACTATGAGTAATAAAACTATTAACCTAGATGGTTCAGATATGGATATGGATCCCAAATCTACTTGGTTCCAATGAAATGGTTGTGGAGATGGATATATCCTAAGGTGGGTAGAATTCAAATAAAACATAAAAATGAGGGAAAGACAAGATAGAAAATAAGGTCTATAAACAAAAAACATGAATCCTTTATAACTAGATCTAAGACAAGGACAAATTCCAAAGAACTTATGCTTTTAGATTGCTAATTTATCACATAAAACTAACAAACATAGTGCAAAGGTCTAAGGGATGCAATGCCATTAGATCTGAGTTATTAACTAAAGGTTGGTTTTAATCAAGACTATTATAATATATCTTAACTTCAAAATTATAGAGAATACCAAAGAGCATATTTGACTAGCTATGCCTCAGTCTAGTATGTTAGATAAAATGGCATCTCTACACAAATTCAAAAGAGTAATTTAGCTTCTTATAACCAAAAAACAATATCTATCAACATAAATTTCTAATGCAAATTCTAATTGATAAAACCTTATTAATCAATTACAAGTTACTTGAAATTACTATTGTATATATCATGAAAGACTAAGTTATTGGTTAGATAAATATGCATAAAAACTATAACATATACATGAAAAAGAGAGAATGAGTCATGCAACACATATTTTCAAAATAATTACAAGGTTTCTATCTATATTGAGTATCAAAATTTCTCCTCCCTTTGGAATGTGGGATAATAGGTATATATAGGTTAGGAATGGGAAATACTCATCACTCAATCTATTTTCAAAGTTTACATCCCATTCAAAAATATATCATGAAGGGGGTGGGCATAACACATAGACAAAGATGACACTAATAATTTACAAGAGATAAGAAGACTATTATAATAAAAATTATAGTTTACAATGCCAGCTAAAGATAATAAAATAACTTCCTACAAGGAGGCAATTCTACTTGATCATGATTGGGTGCTGGTAATTGTCATTATTTTATATTATAAGTTGTTATAATGGTGTGCCTAGCCATTGAATATGTTTGTGTAGTTGAGACAACTAGTAGGGGTGATGTGTCCTAAGAAGCCTACTTATTTTCTTGAATTTGTAAGTAGAGAGCATGCCTCAACTAAAAATATGTATCAATCCTCCTGAAGTATAATAGGGATCACTTGAAGACCTAATTGAACTAGTCTATTAATTTTCTATGTGATTTCAATGCACTCATGATATCTGCATAAAGAGTCTATGTACCAAGTACCTTGCTTGTATAAAAATTTATCAAGTATTATAGGACATCATGTGTCTTATATATTGGTCCCTTTATCTCTACTCTAAAAGTATTCACTATTTTCCAAAGGAGGTATTCAAAGATGGTCTTAACAACCAATTCTCCACTTTGGTTAATTACTCCATTGAATCTCATTTCCCCAAAAATTATGATGGATTTCCTCTCATAGATGATGATTTTTTGTACTAAATTTTACATCTCCTAATTCCATTCAATCAAGGTATCTCTTATAGAAGTCATATATTTTTGGGCCCATGTACCATCTAGGTAGTTATTAAGTTTAGATGATTTTAGGCCTTATCCCTGGCTACTCTGCCTAAAGAATAAATCTTGGCTTCCATATTCTTCATGTCCTTTTCAAGGGATGATACATCCCCTCATTTAGGTTGTGATTCATTCTTTACATCTCTTATTAATTGGAAGACATCATATAGCTTCTAGGATACTCCTTGTACACTACCTATGAGGCCCTTTAGATGTTTAATAGTGTTCCTTTCATATAAGGCCTCCATAGATTGATCATATCTCCTAAAAATATCTTTTATTACTACCCATACATAACATATGAAAGTATATTGGTATTCCATATGATCTCCCAAGTAATAAGGGAGAGTTTTACATTTTTAGTTAATTAGAACACATCTTCTCTTTGATCCAACTCCACTTGATTTCCTTAAACCATTATAGTTTTTATTTTTATCTTCCTCATAGTCTTAGTTTCATTTTGAAATGAAAATTGAATATGGGATACTCCAAGTCCTACCTATCTATCTCTGCTTGTTGCATCTTATAGATCCATTCAAGAATATTCAAGGAAACTAGTTATTATGAAGGTTCTACCTCTTCTATAGAAGTGGAAGTTGGATATTACCCAGGGGGAAGTATGGGCTTAGGATAAGATGTTTCTAGTTGGGGAAAATGGGGATTATCCCTCTTCTACCTAATGACCTTATTTTGGACCACTACATCAATTATTATTATCTTTCCTTTCTCTAAACCCTTTATTGATGCAATATTAGTAGACTCTACCTAATTTGCCTTGCCAATTGGGTGGATGGATGGGGAGGAGTGACTAAAATAAAAAAATATGGTAGTGGAGATTATATTTTCAAAGTCACTTATATATTAATTCCAAAGGACTAAATGATGGAGGCAACGAATAATGAATAATTATGAGGGGTATTGAGCAAGTTTTGAAAATAATAAGTTATATATGTATGCGTATTTCTAATAGGTCCTTTTGTTATTTGGATGGGGGGTTCCATAGCTTGAATTATGGGGTTGGGTTTGGTATTTGAAAAATTGTCCCTATAGTTACCTGGGCCTTATTTATTGGGGTTGAGGAATATAAAGAATAAGGAATAACTCTTATATAACTAACTAGGATAGAAGTAGTTATTGAAATAGATGAGGAATGAGAAGTTTGTGAACTCACCCTTTGTGTAACAAAAATATGGTAAATTGTTGCCATAGCTACCATTATTATTATAGTAGGTACTAAGGCTAGATATATACTCACTAACTTCCCTTGTGTTGAAGATATAGTTTTAGACTTCGCTTCATCTCCCTTATCTTCATCTGGAACCCACAATAGTTCAATTAAGACTGAACTAGTCTTTAAAGCTTTAGTGTCTCCTAATTGATCTTTCTATGATAATCATTCATCATTAGGGTCATTTTTTTTTATCTCACTAATGGTTTTAGACAAATATGTCTCTATCTTATCTTCCCATTATTATTCTAGGGACCATTATCTTTCCATGAATTCTCCTTTCCATTATTCCTCATTGTCTAATATTTAGAGGTGTTTTGCTTCCTTAGAGCCTTTTATTTTATCTTCGTCTTCTCTTGATTTCTCTTTCAAGGTTTCCTTTATTGGAGTGCCTTGGGGATAAATTGAAGGAGCCTTATAATTTATATGGTACACAAAATGGGTCCTAGTGGGATTAGTAATTGACATTGAAAATGGGGAAGTAACAAGTGAAACTAGAGGAGTAATGGGTGGTGATGAGGTAATGATAGTAGTGGTTATTGGATGGGAACCTGGGGAAGTATGTATAGGTGCATGGGATGGATAAGTTGATGTAGGTGATGATGTCATGGTTTGGACTAGGGATTAAAATAGAGCCAAACCATAAACTAGGAGGATGAAATATGGGAGACTTCACCACTATGATATAGTGAGTGTAGTAAAAGTCTACATAGAAAATGATCCACTAGGATGAGCTATTATTGAAGTACTTAATGTAGTGGTAGTCAAGTGAGTGGAAGTAGACATTATGATGGTTGACATAATGGTGACCAATAGGATGGGATGCGGAGGAGGATCCTAGGTGATTCCTTATTCACTCCCCATTGAAGCGTGTCCATATGGACTAACTTACTCCTCTCCTTACATTCTAGCCTATGAGAGGGGCCTTAAAGGGGGATTTAAATCTCAATTTTCTTTCTAAATAATTCAAGCATCTTATTTAGTGTTATTTAGATTGTACTAAATATTCTTAGACACCACCATTGACATATCTACCTTGTTCATCATAGTATGAACTTTTGTATCATTTAGAGCATCTAGTAACACCTTGTCATGTGGATATGATACATGGCCATAATAAATTTTCACCCTGGCTTTAATTCTACCTAGGTGGTTCTTGACCCTTTTCCTTGGATCCCATTTCCTACAGGACACCCATTTGAAATCATAGGATGTTCTAGTCGTACCCACTTGGTGGAAATGTTCCCATTTATTATATTGAATGCAGCCAATGCTAACATGCATTGGGTGGATTGATCCCTATTTTGCATTCCTTAGATTAACATCTATGTAATCTACCAATTAAGCTATAATTTATTTTTCTACCACCTTATCTAGTACCAACTAGGGAAGATACATGGGAGGGGCATTGGTTCCCTCTATTATTATGATTGTGTAGTTTGGGTAAAGCCAATAGATACCAATATTTCTAATCATTATTCTAATATAGTTAGATAATATGGAAATATCCTTACCATAAACAGATTGATATACCATTGGATAAAAGGTCATTGTTAGCCTAGTCATGTTCTTCCTAAATATATGGATGTGAAGAATATTTAATTCATCAAAAAATTTATTCTTGGGATATTTAAGGGAGGGTTCATAGGGTTCTTCAAAATTTGAGTGGACTATTCTAGTTATAACATCCACTAAATAAGACATCATATAAAAATTTCTATATGACTAGTTATTTGAGATACTAACTTGGTAGATCAAATTAGTGCTGATGATTTCCATAATGGAAATGAAATTATTGGAGGTGAGGAATGATAAGGGTCATTAATCTCCTTCATTTCATTATGTCAATCTAGGGATGGTGTTCGAAGGCTGTATGTAATAAGAGAAAGAGATATTTGGAAAATGGTGCTTTTTATGACACTCCACACTTGTAATAATTTAAAATCACACTTATGTAAATTAAACCACACATGCATGAAATTAAATCATACTTGTTGAAAGTAAATTGATGAATTAAAAATCAATGAAAAACAAAAAAAATACCTACAGGTTCCCACAAATAGTACAAAAATAGATTTTTACAACAACAAATAAATAAAATAAGAATTTAAAATGAAATGATAATTATAGAATAAATAAATACATTAATCCATCTTCCTTGGAATTATTGACCATCTCATTCCTTAGAAGAGGATTTATTCAAAACATAAGTTTCAAAATAGATTACTCAAAGTGATGGAAATAAAAGTATATTGATTAATTTATTTGGGTGTGGAAGGTTGCATTTATAATCTCATGCTTCCAACCAACACCTTATTTAGGAGTAACAAGCTAGATATTCTATCCTATCTCAATCTCCAAAAAATATGGAGAGAGATATTTATTATAAGAATGTAATCTATTACAACATAATTACAATCTTCACTAAATATAGAGAGAGCTATTTATTAGAATGAAATTACATAAATCTATATTTGAATACAATCTATAATGAAAATTTTGTATATAGAAATCTATACATAGAAAGACTTCAAATGGAAAGCATTATTTTGATAGATAGAATAAACCAAGAAATCATTAGAATACATTGATAAATACTTTCCAAACAAGTCCACAAATATTTTTTTGAAATCCATAATAGTCTTGATGAAATTCCTAGCAAGTCTGAGAAAGTCCATAGTAAGTTTGATGAAGTATGTAGAAAATCTAATGAAATATATAGTTAGAATGATGTAATACATATTTGGTCTAATAAAATCCATATCTGGACTAATTTAATCCATATGTAGTCTAATATAATCTTTAGTTGGTTTGAGGTAATCTATAGCGAGTCTGATGTAATCCATAGCTACTATATGAATATATAACAATCCTATGGGAGTCTATAGTAAGCTTGTGTGAGTCTATAACTTGACCAAAATATTGGATCCTATTTTAGAATACTCTAAAACTACTTCAACATTCGTCTTGAATGGTTACTCTTCATACTTTGAATCATTCTAGCTTAGTATGAACTGTGTATGCACACATTGACATCTTTTCCCCTATAATCATTAGAAATAAATAATAAATAGATAACAATGAATTATAAAGACATAACCATGATATATAATTTTTAATTTATTTTAAATAAATCATAAGTTTGGATAATACATTTATATCTACTTCTTATATGTGAAAAATATGTTATTTTATAGATATAATGAGCCATATTATGGTCTCATCATCTCCCCCACACCTAATATCATGCATGTTTGCATGCATGACACTATTTAAAACATCATGGTATATATGAATGGGTTAGACTTAGATTCATAATTAAAATGGGATTATCAAATTGATATCATTTATACAAGTATAATGAAATTTATCTTTTAAAATCTTAGACAAAAGTGGCATATGAAAATGGACATTTAAGGATAGGTTCTTATGTGGATATTTTTCCTACTATCCTTATATTCTTTTTGATATTTTTGACATAAGTTCTTGTGTTGAATTCTCATGATGATATCCTATTTTTTAAAATGAAATTAGGTTCTTGTATTGATATATTTTTTTTGTATCTACATAGATTTTATTTTGAGCACATAGTAACCCTTGGCATAAAAAATCTTGTTCATTACAAAACTAGGTGCCATTATTAAAATCAAAATATATTTTCATTAACTTGTTTGTTTGGATAAGACAAATTATTATATATTCAAATCTATTATCCTCTCCCACACCTAAGCTCATGCATGTCCTCATGCATGTCAAATGAATGAAGTGGGATGAGATTACACAGATCAGATGGAAGTCTATCCATTTCCCCATAACAAAGTTATTTTCAAGAGTGAATCTTCATGTAATAAAAAAAATTATAAGTAAATTTAAATGTAAAATAGTAAATTAAAATACCTTGGTATAACTTCAGTCTTCATTACTTATTTTATGGTAGCCAATAGTGAAAATGGTTGGGAAAAGTGTTGATAAAAATACAATCCTACTATGATAAAAACAAGAGCACATAAGTAAGCAATAAAGTAAAAAGTTGCATCAACTATTCCATTTGGAAAATTGTATTCTTTTTATTTTATGTTTTTAACCTTGATTAAACAATAAAATGGTTTTCTAATTAAGGATTTTCAGTCCATCACTTGGTCTATCAGCAAGCTGATTTTTAAATTAGGACTGCCAATAATGCCCAAAGGTTTTCATTGTTGAATTTTATTTATTTATTTTTATTTTTATTTTTATTTTTATTTTTTTAATTTTTAAAAAATTTACGACATAAAAAATGTTAGCAATAGACTATATACATCTGCATACTACTTTCAAATGTATCATTGAATCTCTTGTATGTTGACATTTATTTAGCATTGTCTATGTAGTGATGACCAAAAAATAGGGATATAAACTTGATAATTCTAATGCATTATTTTTTCAAAGGTAATGTAGGATAATGTGCCAGATTCTTTTTTTAGTTACGGATAGAAATTTTTATCTCTAGAAGGACTCATTTTAATGAGATTATTTTATAAAACCTAGATAAATAAAATCTTTATAGACAAGCATAATATCAACAATGTCAAAGAAATATAAATGCCAAAAAGAGAATATTAACATGAATATTTGAATATATATGGAAGAATGAATTTCAATATACTTAGAAATGATTGATATTTTAGGAATTAACATTATTGATAATGGGATTTTATTGTGGAGAATAAGAACTTCTTCAGACAAGTTCTCTTATTATGCAAGTGGATATGGGTTTAATTAATTCTTGAATATGGGTGGCAAGAAATCAAATGGAATGTCATCAATTTTTTTTAATTATGAACTATGCAAAAATACTAATTATTATTTATACAAGGAATATATTGATAAATTATTTGATGGAAACTAGAAGATAAAAAACATACCCAGGTAATTGAATTTTAGAGGTCCTTTACCTCCTTGTTACAAATAGATTTGGCATGCCTCTTCTTACATCTAAAATTTTTGTGTTCTATATCTACAACTTAGCCTAGATTTGGATCATGATGAGCAAGATTATTTACTATCTTCTTCTTTCATTAGAAAATCAAAAATAGGGGTCTAGGGCGCAGCCCCCAATGGGGTCAAGGGGCAGTGCCCCTTGTATACTCCCTATCATGCTACACAGTGAGGTCAAGGGGTGGATCCCCTCAAATCTAGGCCCAATTTAAAATTTTTATTACCACATATTTTCTAAGAATTAAAGATTTTTTGATGGTATCATGATATTTTAGATATCTTGATGAAAGCATATAATTCTTAAAAAAAATTAGCATCTGTATCACTCAAAAATTCTTAAATACTTGGTCTCATGTGACTATATATAAATTCAATGTTCTGGTTTGTATTCTAGTCTAGCCTAGAATGTAGGTTTGATTATTTTTAGATTGTCATCATTTTTTTGTTTTATTTTTATTTATTTATTGATGTCAAGCTTCATCATTCATGCAGACTAACAATAAACATAGAAAACAAAATAAACATCTAGTATTGAGATCAGATTAATTAAATTTTTTAAGTATTTATATTTCTATTTCCTATCAAACATTATTGTTATAGTTTAAAAAGAATACCAAAAAAATTTAGTACAAACTAAAGCAATTAATCTTAGAGAAAATTAAAATTAATATATTTAGATTATCCAATTTAAGAGCAATAACTTGTACATGCTAAAAAGTAGTAAGCTTACAAAAATCAGTGATTATTTAAGACTTACCATCAATGTTGGGATGTGGTATTTTTCCTCATGCAAAATACAGAGCAATATCTTGATGATGCCAAATCATTTGCATGACCCCTTTTAATAATTATGTAAATCAATTATACTCTTATTTCAATAAAAATAGGATTTATTTTCAACAAAATACACTTCTATCATGATTTTCATGCAATCCTTTGGCATGCATGATTATATTTTTGCATGTAACATTTGGAATGCTTGAATTTTGCATTTCATCCAATATCCATATGAGTCTCTAAAAAAAAATTCTAGAGTGAATATACAACATTGTTTTGTTTCAAGTCTCCTATGTTACATAAACTAGATTGGAGGCCATTTTAATTCATTTTAGTAGAGATAATTAGTGTGATTCTCTAGTGCAAAAGTAGTTTGTAAATGTATGATTATCAGGATACCATATTCTTATAAATTTCAATCATCCTTTTGTAAACTTTATCCATCTCTGAATTTTGTTCCCAATTTGTATCAATCACTAAGTCTTCCTTATAAATCATTATTTTTGCCTATCAACATACTTTAAAAAAACCAAAAAAAATATGAAATTATCATAAAAACAATTTTAAATTCAACATGCTTACCAGAAACTGACGTGTGTAGTCTTATTTTATTGGAAACTGGCATCATTTTATTAAAAATTCTAATCAAATAGAAAATAGCAAAATCATTGCAATAGGTATAAAATGTACAACATTGAATAAAAATAATGTAAAAATAGAGAATTTATTTTAAAATCATGCAAAATATCCCATATTTATTGCATGCATGTAGGCATGAGTCATGTTACATTCATGTAGGCATGATTCATGTTGCATGCATGTAGGCATGAATCATAATTACAAATAGTCAGAGATAGATTTAATAGAGATTTCCACTTGATTTTTAGTAATAAAAATCACATGCAATCTTTATAGAATAAATTCATGTAAAAAACAAAAAGTGTGTGATTCATTATAGTGATTCCTTAAAAGGTGCATCTATATCTTCATGGGTTTCATCTCCACACAACCATATATAATTGATCTAAGTAATTTAAAACATATATCATTCCCTAAATATGCATGTTAGATATAGAAGTATCTATTTCATAATTATTTTTGGAATAATAACAATAAAAACTCATGTAATAGGCCATTTTTCTCTTTGTATGTTGGTTGTCTCAAAATTGCATTTCCAACCTATATCAACAATTAAATATTCTTTCATGATGTTAGAAATTATTATTTCCTACATAAAAAAGTTAGTATTGGAGGGTTTTTTTTTAAAAATCTAAATTCTAATTGCATAAAAATAAATTTTAATCTATGTTACAAAAAATAAATTCTAAAGTGACCATCAAATAAGTATCTCCTATCACAAAATTTGCAAAGAGATATTCCCTCTCACTAGGAATTTTCTTATCAGATTCTAAATCTCATAATAACACTATAGTTCCCCGATAATGACATAAAAAATGATGAGGGCCATCAATCCCCTTCATTTAATAATGTCAATCCAAGGCTGGTGTCTGAAGGTTATATATAATAGGAGAAAAAGATATTTGAAAAATGTTTCCTTCTATCACACTCCATGCTTGTAAGAATTGAAAATCACACTTGAAAAAATTAAGCCACACATGCATAAAATTAAAGCACACTTATCGAAAGTAAATTTCTCAATTGAAAATAAATGATAAATAAATAAAATACTTACAGGTTCATGCAAACTATACAAAAATAAATGTTAACAACAATAAATAAATAAAATAAGAATTTATAATGAAATGATAATTAAAGAATTAAAAAATAAATAAATAAATACATTGATCCATATTATTTTGAATGTTTGGCTAGCTCATTCCTTGAAAGAGGATTTATTTAGAACATAAGTTTTAGAATAGATTATTCAGAGTGATGGAAAGAAAAGTATATTGATTGATTTATTTGGGTATGAAAGGTTGCATTTATAATCTCATGCTTCCAACCAACACCTTATTTAGAAGTGATAACCTAGATATTATATCCTATCTCTATCTCTAAAAAATATGGAGAGAGATATTTATTATAATAATGTAATCTATTGCAACATAATCTCAATCTCCACTAAATATGGAGAGAGTTATTTATTAGAATTAAATTACATAAATCTATTTGTGAATACAATCTATAATGGAAAGTTTGTGTATAGAAATCTATACATAGAAAGACTTCAAATGGAAAACATTTTGGTGATAGCTAGAATAAACAAAGAAATCAATATAATATATTTATAAATACTTTCCAAATAAGTTCATAATGGTTTTATTGAAATCTATAATAGTCTTGATGCCATTCCTATCAGGTCTAATGAAGTCCATATCAATTCTAATGAAGTCTATATCAAATCTAATGAAATCTATAGCTAGACTGATGTAATCCATAGCTAGTCTAATGAAACCCATAGCTGGACTAATGTAATTCATAGTTGGTTTGATGTAATCCATAACTGGTCTGATGTAATCCATAGCTAGTTTGATGTAATTTGTAGCTATTGTAGGAATCTATAACAAGCCTATAGGAGTATGTGGCAAGCTTGTGGGAGTTTGTAACATGACCAAAATGATGGATCATGTTGTAGAAGACTCTAAAACTACTTCAAAATTCTTTTTGAATGGTTATTATTCATACTTTGAATCATTCTATCTTAGTATGAACTGTATATGTACACATTGACATATTTTTCCTAATAATAATTAGACATAGCTAACAAATAGATAACAATGAGTTATAAATACATAACCATGATATATACTTGTTATTTTATTCTAAATAAATCATAAGTTTGGAGGCTACATTTATATCCACTTCCTATGCAATAAAAATGATATTATTATATAGATATAATGAGCCATATTATGGTCTCATCAAGGATCCTATCTAGAAAGGAATCCAAACCTCATTGACATAGATTAAAGTTGGGAAACCATAGAATCTATATAAGAGGGTCATATAAATCTTGATTCCTGGCTTGAAAGTGGCAATTGGGATGGAAAATATGAGTCCCTTGACCTTGAAGGTGGTTGGGTCACTCACCCATTCTTAAAAACTTATTGGTCATATTATTTGAAGACATCCATTGTTTAAATAGGGATTGGTTATAGGTTACCTCTAGGTAAGGGATTCTATAATATTTATCAAAGGCACCTCCACTAACATACACCATAAGTGTGTTTCTCTGGTGGACATGTATAAATTTACTAAAAAATTGGCCATTTGTAGACAAATCATAAACTAAGTCAATACAAGGCATCACCTCTAGTTTTTTTGTCATGTCATACAAGCCCATTGATTTGATTACCACTAGGTCTTGTTTGTATCTTCATGTGAAGGTTGAGAGTTTCTACTTAGGGTGATAAGATTCTGTTGCTTCAACTTCCTCCCATATAGCCAAGTAGTACTTGAAGTTGTGATTGAGAACCACTTCATCAAACTTTGTATATGTATATTGATCAAACCTTGTAATGGAATAATATAGGGGGAGGTGGAAATTTTGAAGCATAAGCTATTTATATGAACTTATGATATAGTTCTTCGAAATTATATGAATACTATTTAGTCAGGCCATAGCTTGATTTCACACTTGAAACTATTAATTCGATGGTAATGTACTTATAATTGACTTAGTTAATTGCATATATTGCCTTTTAGATTTGTTGGATTTGTGAATTGAATGCATTCAAATGGCTAATTCAAATGTATTAATGGGTTTAACATCCCTGGATACTTTTTACCTTTATCTATTTTCATTTTTGAATTATTTTTGTGATGTGTCATCTTTGATTTCTACTTCTAGGTGGATTTTCCTTTATTGTCCCTGAGTGCTTTGTCCCATTTCATTTTATGGTTGTTAACTTCCTATTTATTTCAATAGTATTACCTCTATATTACCTACCCACTATGTCATGTTAGGGGTGCATAGAAAAATTTCACTTCCTTCCTATTTTTTGATTCCTTTCTATATTGACCCTTGGATTTTACTACTTTAGTCTTATGGGATGGTGACACTTGGGAACATCCCAGTGCTTCACTTGCCAAAAATTATCATACCATCTTTCATTTTTATGAAAGATTTGAGTCAGTGGGATTATAACATGTGGATGACTTTCACTTATTCACTTGCTTGGAAGTGTTCTACCATTTCTATTTACTACACAAACTCTAGGTGAATGGTATTGTAATACATGGACATTTGTCACTACTCCACTTATCCAAAAGCCTTATAAACTTTTGAAATGTTTTATAGTATCAAGGCCATGATATTGCAACATATGGATGGTTTTCACTACTTTTCTTCCCTGAAACTTCCATATATTAAAATTTTTATCTAGTTAATTTCTAAGTGAGTGGGATTGTGACACCTAGAAACATCCTAGTGCTATGTTTAACCTAGAGTATTTTAATATTTTCTAGGTTAAAATAGTCACAAGTTAGTGGGTTATCATTATGTGGTACTTATTTCTCTGAAGATCATAGTGTAAAACTTCACCAAGTTAAATAAAGGAATATCATAAGTATAAGGTAATGAAATTATAGGATGTTTGAGTTGGAAAAAAAGACCTAAAAAATAAAAGACTTGATGGGTGAAAGTTCCAAGGGATTTGTGTACTGAACAAAAGTGTCGAATGTAGGAATGCCAAAAAACTTCAACAAACCTGCATACTTAGGAAACTTTTGAAAATGCTGAATAAAAGCATCAAAGATAGAAAGTACTAAAGACTCATTTGATGAGTACAAAATCCATATAGTTTAAATTTACCTAAGTCCAATACTTATAATTTTTAATTTGTAATATCCCACACAAATTATAAAATCCTACATTCAATAAAACTCTTGAAAGACATTAATAGGTTAGCTTGAATAAAATAAATAATGAGAACTTGGATAACTAGGAGAATGAAAATCTTATTAGCATTAAGATAAGCATATTCTTAAAAAGGAACCTAGGCATAATAACTTTGGGAAATTCCATCCTTTGAGAACTATTGAACACCAAAATATTATTTCCTCATTATAATTAATTCTTTTTAGGATAAACTAGGCCCCTATTCAAAA
The DNA here is from genome assembly GCA_037957365.1 of Torreya grandis. Classification (NCBI taxonomy): domain Eukaryota; kingdom Viridiplantae; phylum Streptophyta; class Pinopsida; order Cupressales; family Taxaceae; genus Torreya; species Torreya grandis. Next base: position 262,080 of record JARHVA010002832.1, read on the forward strand.
AACATTTGGGAATGGGGTATGTTGAGCATAATAAATGGTGACTTATAGGGGGAATACTCTAGAGTATTCAATAACCCAAAATATTTGGTTAAAAATTATAAAGTGAACATATACCATACTATAAAATGATAACCAAATGATATATATGAAATAGACTCCCAAAACTTCATGCAACATATTAGCCTTGCACATAGCTTGGATTTGTGTGTGTGGAGTGATTTTGTTTTATCCTTATTTTGAAATTTTTATCAAAGACTTAGAATAAACTATAGTTTTCACAATGGTTTCCTTGAAGCATAAGTAAAAAAATTAGGTATCTTAGGCATTGTTCTACTACCAACCAGATAGAGATACCTCTAATTCCCCCCTTTTCTTCATTTCACAATATTACATGATGCATGATGTATTGATATTATTTCATAATTTGAGTCTTTTTATCAGCTTTATATTTTATTTTAGGCTTGCTTGATCACTTTTTAATATACATTAGTCCTTTTTTTTGATATGAATGGAAGAAAAGGTAGGAAACCACCATGAGATGGTGTAGGTCTAAGAGATAAAAACTTAATTTCCCAAAATGTGTTTACCATCAATATCCATATTAATGGTTATTACATCAAAATAAGTATTATCATAGGAAGTGTGCTTTAGACAAGGGATGAAAATATTTTTTAAATTCACATGCAATAATGAGAGTAACTTTCACATACATGATAAAATTATTTAACTATGATATGACCAAGGTCCATTTTTTATTGCACTTGAATTCTATAAATATTAACTATAGGGGTGTAAAACTTTAAAAAATAGCTATTTTTTATATTTTATTCCAGGTCTCCTACTATTTCATTTATTTTCCCCCTTTTAGAACATGTACTCATGCTTTTGGTAATTAGGCTCAAATATGTACAATAAGCATAGTAGATTGGATATTATTTGGATCACTCAAGAGGAATTAGAAAGGTTGTTATGAACTAAAAGATAACTACTGTAGAAAATAGGGAACTAAACCAAGGAAAAAAAATGAAAAAAGTAGAAAGGGCCAATCTAGAAAGCAATAAAATCTACTCTACTATAATAAAATGGCAGAAAATCAAAAAATTAACTACAAAAGTAGTAAAACCTACTCTAATCTTACCTCTACCATGACCTCCATTCAAAAATATCCTTAGTAGGAGAAACTTTGAAGTAATTATTCAAATATTTCCCATTGACTGGGAAGGTAAGGTCCTTATCGTCAAGGTGTTTTAGATGAAAAGCATTGTTGCCTAATATTTCAGACACTAGATATGGTCCAATCCATAAAGGAGTAAACTTGTCATGATGTCTTTTATTATCACGGGCTTTGTCCCAAAGAAGAAATAAGTTTAAAATTCTAAATTTTTTGACCTTGGATCTTTTATCAAACCACCTTTTAATAATGTCTTAGTGTTTATTGAATCTTTATAGTTCTTCATTTCTTGCATCTTATTGTTGGACTATATATAATAATCTAAACTGAACCATTCGATCCTTTCCAATATAATATTTCATAAAATAATAAGTTGTGAGCTTGATATAAATGGGTAAAATAGGTTAACATCCATATACTAATATGAAAGGTGAGGTCTTGAGGGCTTGCTTATGTCTAGTTCTATCTACCCATAATGTATATTTCATTAGTAGGTACCATTATATTAGTTTATCCTAGGAAGACTTAATAATGACATCCAAGAATTTCTTATTTTTAGATTCAATTACTTTATTCCCTTGGGGTTAATAGTTGGAATAGGACTTGATTGTAATCTAGTTATTGAAATCCCACTCAGTAAATTTAGCTAATTGGAAAGCTACACCATTATCACCAAATCATTATATAGGGATGCCAAATCTATTTATTATATTTTATTCAAATAATTTGATGACATTTTGATCTCTAGAGTTTTTGGTGTCTATAACTTCAGTCCACCATGTACAATAGTTAGTGGTAGTAAGGATAAACTCATTTTGTTGATGAGTTAGGATTGATTACCCCAATGAAGATGAAACCCCATTGTGGAAAAGAAAGACCTTTGATGATAGGGTGTAGTGGCATGGTAGAATTAACCTATATTTTTTTAAATACTTAGTGTTTATGATAGGTCCTAACATGGGTGTGGTCATCTCTAAAAATAATGGGTCAATAATACCCCATTCTCAAGATCATGTGGGCTATTGTAATCCGAGAAGGGTATCTATTTCCTAGTTTCTAGTGCAAGTTGTCCAAGATATATATAGTTTATTCTCTTGAGACACATCTTAGGTAGATTCCCTCATAGTTTTAATGATAAATGAATCATAATTTTATCATTTAGTGGGAATATTTTAGCCTCAAATCTCTCCTTTGTTCTTTATTTAACCTGGGAGGCATGTTCCCATGAGTAGATAATGAATGATTTGGTCATACTAATCACCTCATGCCATATAGACTTCATTGACATGTTAAATCCAGATGCATAGATTTATCTTAGTCGTGATCTAGACCATTTATTTCTATCTCACCATCTTGGTTGGCATGATCTCTAGATCAAACTCTTGTAACTTTGCCATCCATTTGCCTCTTTTCTTACCTAGCTCATTTTAATTGAGAGTGAGCTTAGCTGCTAATTCTAGGACTATGGCATAGGTTTTGTTCCTCAAGATATATTATCTGAACTTATTTATAACTTTGATCAATGCATATATTTTATTATCTATCATTGAATATTTTATTTCAACATATTTTAAATTAGTACTCATAAAAGCATTTGGATGTTCATTGTCATCTACCTTTTCAATAAGTAATGAAGAAATGGTATGTTTTAAAGTGAAGGAATATTGGTATAAGTACTTGGTGAAGTTAGGAATAATCAATATCAAGAATTGAGAAATGGCATATTGATGTTTCAAAATTAATTCTTAGCCTCAACTACCCATTCTATTTTTGTATCCTTATTCAACATAGTATTTAATGGTTTGATAATTTTAGAAAGCCCTTAAATGAATTTGTGCACAAAGTTAATATTTCCAAAGAATTATTTTAATTTCTTTATACTATTTAGAAGTGTTAGTTTTGGTATGTCTTTCATCCATTCTAGGTTAATATAAATTCCATTATTGGTGATGATGCGGCCCTACAACTTTCCTTCTATCACCCTAAAGATATTTTTTCTTGGGTTGAGGGACACTCCATATCTTCTACATCTATCAAACACTTTTTTCAAGTGGTTTAAATGATCTTCCCTATTGTTAAAAATTGTAGTAAGCTAATCCATATAAATGATAATGAACTTATCAATGAGTTCTTTAAATACATGGTCCATGGCTCTCTAGAATGTTTCCCCAAATTTGATGAGGCAAAAAGGAATCATATTATAAGCATATGTTCCCCACTTTGTGGTGAAAGTCATCTTCATCTAGTCTCATTATTCCATCAAAACTTGGTTGTATCCCAAGAAACCATACAAGGACATAATTTAGGACCCACTGAAAGTATAGATTAACTAATCTAGGGAAGGTAGAGGGTAAGTATCCTTATCTAAAGACTGGTTTAGGTTCCTGAAGTTGACACATAACCTTATTTTTCCATTCTTTTTCATTATTGGCACCAAGTTTTCCACCTAGGTGAAATGTCTAATAGGGAATACGATCTTGGAATCTAATAGTTTCTAAAATTCACTTTGAATGAGGGGTTTTATAATGGGATTTTATGGGTCTTTAACATTTTTTGAAGGGTCTACTTCCTTGATCTAAAGGAATAGTGTGAATAATTACTTTGGGTTAAAAGGTATTCAAGTATTCATAGGTCCAAGAAATCATGTATTTATATTCCATTAGTATTTCATTCATATTTTTATTTTCAACATGAGTATAAGCTAGACCAATGTTAACATATTTAGGGTACTCTTTAGTTCCCAAATTTTCTCTACCAATGTTAAATTGATTTGTCTTTGGATATGTTCACCTTTTAGCCTATAGATATAAGTTAAAGATAATTTTTAAAGATACCATACCCATGGGAATACTATTCTTCTTAAGTTACATGGTGCCATCATCCTCAAGGTATTCTATTTTTATATGGTTGAAGTGCTTTTCATATATAAACTAGTTCTAAAATTTTCTAGAATTATTAATGAACTGGATAATTTCATGATCATCTTCAAAGACCTAAAAGTTTTCTACATTATCAGGGACTAAAGGGAAAGGAGCTACATCCATAGAAAACATTTACATCTTGGATTCCTAGAGTGGTGCCAAGCTAGTTGTTGAGGTTTCCAATACATCAAATACCTAATTTTCTTCTGTTGGAATAACCCTAATGTTTAAAGCTTCAAAATATTCTAACAAGTCACAAGATTTGTACTTGTATTTGTTTAAATACACTATCTTGAATTGATACTTTCTTTTGATTTGGTTTACCACTAGTTCAGAATCACCAACTAATCATATTTTCTTAACACCATGGTTTAAAGTGAATTAGAGACCTATGATCAGGACTTCATACTCAACCTAGTTATTGGTGCAAGGTAATTGTAATATATATGCAACAAAAAATTACTTCCCTTCAATATCAGTCAAACCCACACCAATACTAGAACCCTAGCTTGATTAGTCTCAATCAAATACAATCGAGAGTTGTGAGGGACTTCTAAATTCTTGTTAATGAATCTCATTTTATATTGTGAACGTATAAAAACCCACATGTGAAGATGCAAAATTAACCTTCTCATTCTTGGAATTATAATCTATAATTAAATATTTCATCTTTGGATCTTTGTTGACTTTAATTTGATTAGGAATTCCCTTCCATGGGAGCCACATGTGTGAGAAATCAATGACCATGTATCTATTTAACATTTTATACCAATCTCAGTTGAGAAGCAGACCATAAGTCTCTATAATGTCTACTACTAGGGCTTCTATGTGTTATTATACACATGGATCATAGGTTATTTATATTTGTATGTTTATCAGTTCCTAACATAAGGTAATAAGGACTTGTCTAGTTGTAGGACTATTCTTTTTGACTTCAATGGGGTTAGTCCTAATTTATTGTAGATAGATGTATGCATTAAATTGGAAAAAGCTCTTGAGTCTACCAAAAAATTATGAACATTATTACTATTAATAAAATGGGTGGGACCTCTAGCTTGTCTTTATAAATAATTACATTTGTGTGCACAACCTTTGACCTATCAGTTGTAGAGGATCTACCAATTAAGGATTTGAGTAATAATTCCATTTACTCATTGATTTGGGATAACTCATGAAGAGTTTTGTTAGCTTTGATCTTCTTCCTATCTTCTATAATGTTGTATCCTCCTTTGATTTATGATTATGTGGGTAGTGCATGATTGTTTTAATTTAGAGGAGGAGGTCGATTGATGTTGCTCCTTGGATCTGGAGGAGTAGTAGTGTTGTTATTGGGAGGCATATAAGTAGTAAAAGGTTATTTGTTTCCTAGATTGTAGTTGCTCCTTTGAAACTACTAGAACACATGGATCTCATCTATGTTATCTTTCGACCCATTCTCATTTTCCATAAGGAATGGAAAGTCATAGGTGTTAAATACCATTGCCATGTTGGAATGAAGCATCAAGAGGATATGGCTCAAGTAGAGTTTATAGTATCTATTATACATCCATTTGTCTCTGAAATATTTCAAAAACTACATATAATTATTCATGATTGAATTCTCCATGCTTGGTTATGTTGTGAACCCTACACTAGTTGAGCAAAGATACCTCTAAGATGTTCATCTATGGCATCTTTTTATAAGGTTGCTTAGTATTTTTACCTTTTCTATTGAATGTCATGTTGTATATTTGGTAACCAATGCTTTGATTAGTGTTCTAGCTACTAGTATTTCCTATACACATATACATAGTTGATAATTCATTACTTAACTTTTGAACCACCCTCTAAATGGAGTCTATCTCAACCTTATTAGAATTAGAAATAGTGCCTTGGGTAGTGGAAGTATTGATTAGACTAAAGAGTGACTTCCATGATGATTAGTTGCTTAGACCCAATTATTCAAAAAACCTAGAATTTGATTAGGTATAATGTGGAATATGCAAAACTACATATGGGTCTAGGTATGATTATGAGCCATAATGTTTTTATTAGCATTTGGGATTGGATTTAACATTAAATAGGCTTGATATGAATTTGTTCCTTCCAAGACTTATTATTGGGGGTTTATTTATTTGTCAACCTCTATAACTTAGGCATATGCTTGGGACAAGTCTATGACACTAGTATCCCTACATATAAACACTATAGCCATGGGATATAGAGAATTTTTATACATCTCAAGAGCTATTACAACATTTATCTTATATGCATTGTTTATTTGGATATATATTTTTTGTAATATTACATTAAACATTTTTATGGGTTTATTAGGTTCCCTTCTCATGCTAGAAAAGATTTATTAGATAATACTAGGGCTAGTAACTTGGTTAAAATATCCTAAAAAGGTGGTCTTGCCTTCATTATAGGATCTTATTGAGCCTTTGGTGATATTAAGAAACTAGTGATAGGAAGCTTCTTGTTTCATAAAAGGGAGGAGATGAAAAGGTATATCCTCATGGACTACATTTAATATTCATCAACCAATCCTAAAATATTTCACATGTTCTTCAATAGTCCTACCTCCAAAGGTAGAAAAGATGGGAAGGTGTTTATTAGGATTTTTGGGTGGATCATGAACATCCCCTATAATATTAAAGGAAAAATATATTAATCAAGGCTAGGCCATTGGATATGGGAGTGGTCATCTATTTAGGGAATATGATTGAGCTTGGGATCTTCTTAGAGTACATTTATTTGACATAACCTTTCTATGGATCTACAATGGTGGATGTAGTAATTTATTAAAAGAGGTAGAACTAATTAATATTTTGGATATATCAAATGAAACTCAAGAGACATTTACATGTAGATAATAAAATAACACCTTCTTTCTAGCACTAGATTATTTTATTTCAGGTTTTATACACACCAAAAAACATTTACAAGGTAACCTATAATGTTTTGGGATCTCAATGAAGGTTAAATTCACTCCAATCCATGAGTTATGGGTATTGGGTCTTGCAGTGACTAGTGATGGGATAGATATGAGTAATACAATTGTTAACCAAGATGGTTCATATATGGATATAGATCCTAGATCTACTTTAGCTAAACGGAATGGTGATGGAGATGGATTAATCCTAAGGTGGGATGAATTAAAATAAACCATAAAAAGGAGGGAAAGAGAAGGATAAAAATAAGGTTTATGGAAAAAGAACATGAATTCTTTATAACTAGCTCTAGGACAAGGGCATATCCTAAAGAACTAGTTATTGTAGACTACTACTTTAGCACATAGAAATGACAAACATAGTGAAACAGTTTGAGGAATACAATGCATTTATCTATAAGTTATTAACTAAAGTTTGCTTGTTATTAATATTTTTGTAACATATCTTAACTTAAAGATTATAACTAATACAAATGAGCATCTTTGAATAGCTATGACTGAGTCTAAAGAGTTTCTTCAAATGGCATCTCTACACAAATTTTAAAGAGTAACTTAGCTAGGTTGTTACTCAAAAATAAGGTCTATCAACCCAAATTTCTAATACACATTCGAATTGATAAAACCTTATTAATTGATTACAAGATACTTAAAACTACTATTTCATATATTAACAAAGTCTAAGTTATTGGTTAGATCAAAATTCACAAACACTATAACACATACATGAAAGAGAGAGAATGAGTTATGCAACATATACTTTTAGAACTAGAAGGTCTTTATCTATATTGAGTATAAAAATTTATCCTCCCTTTGTAATGTAGGAGATACATGTATATAGAGGCTTGGGATGGGGGCACCTCATCACTCAATCCATTTTAAAAGTTTACATCCAATTAAAAAATATCTCATGAAGGGGGTGGGTATGACACATAAAAAAAGATGATGCTAAAATCTTATAAGAGACAAGAAGAATGTTAAAACAAAAATTATAGTTTATAGTACCAACAAAATATAAAAAAATAACTTACATACGAGGGGGTCATTACACTTGATCATGATTAGGTGCTGTTAGTTGTCATTATTATTCCAGCTAAAGTTGTTGTAATGGTGGGCCTAACCATTGAAGATTTTGGTGTAGTCTAGACAACCAACTGGGGTGACATGGCCTTAGAAGCCTACTTAATTGATTCATTTTTTAAGTAGAGATCATGTCTCACATAAAAATATATCTTAATCATCTTAAGTTCTAATAGGAGTCTCTTTAAGAGTTGGGGGAGCTTTTCCATTAATTTTATGTGTGCTTTCAATGTAATCCCAATCTCCATATAAAGAGTCTTTGTATTAATGAACCTGATTCTAGAAAAAAATATCAATTATTTCAGGTCATCCTGGGTTTTATATACTGTTCCCTCAACCTCTTCTCTAAAATTATCTATCTTTGTTTAGAGGAGGACTTCAAATATGGTCTTAAGGACCAATTTTCCACTTTGGTTAAGCAAACCATTAGATCCCATTTCCACTAGAATTATGATGGATTTACCCTCATAATTGATGATTTTCTCTACTAAATTTTTCATCTCCTAATGCCATTCAATAAAGTTATCTCTTCTAATGGCCACATAATTTTGGGCACATGTAACATCTAAGATAGTTATTAATTTTAGATAATTATTGGCCTTATCCCTGGCTACTTAGCCCAAAAGATAAAGCTTGGAATCCATATTATTAATTTACTCTATAAGGGATGAGACATCCCCCCATTTAGTTTATGATTCTTTCTTTGCATCTCTTATTAATTTTAGGACATCATATAGCTTTTAAGCTTATCCCTACACACTACCTCTGAGGTCCCTTTGAGCCTAAATAGTGATCCTTTCCTATAGGGCCTCCATATATTAATCATATCCCCAAAACATATCCTTTATTACTACCCCTATATAGTATACAAAAGTGCATGGGTCTTCCATATGGCCACCCAAGTCAAAGGGGATATTTATACATCTTTTAGTTAATTGCAACACATCTTCTCTTTGATCCAACTACACTTGCTGCCCATCAACCATTATAATTTTTATTTTAATCTTACTCATAGTATTATTTTACTTTTTAGAATGAAACTTAAGTATGGTATTTTCCATAATGAACAAGTCCTACTTCCTACTTCTACTTGTTGCATCTTCTGGATCCATTTAGGAATATTCAAGGCAACTAGTTATTGTGAAGGTTCTACCTATTCTGTAGGAGTGGAAGATGGAGACTACCTAGGGGGAAGCATGGTCTTATGAGAATATGTTTATATTTTGGGAAAATGGGGAATATCCCTCCTCCACCTAGTGACCTTATTTGGGACCATTGTATCAATTATTAGCTTTCCTTTCTCTGACCCCTTTGTTGATGTAACAATGGTAGACTCTACCTAACCAAATGGAAGGTATAATTAGGTGGATGGTTAGGGTGAAGTTATTGGGGATGAAAATATGTCAAAGGATATTATATTATTAATGTGCACCTTTTTATTGAGTACAAAATATTAAGGGATGGAGGTAAAAAAGAATGAATAAGTAGGAGGGGTATTGATCAAATTTTGAAAATAATTAGTTATAAATGTATGAGTAGACCTAATAGGTCATTTTGAAGTCTGGATGGGGGGTTCCGCATCCTAAATTATGGGGTTTTGGGTTAGTGTTTATAAAAATGGCCTTGTAGTTACATGATCCTTATTTTTTTGGGATGAATAATCCAAAGCATGAGGAATAACTATTATAGAACTATCTAGGACAAAAGTAGTTATTAGAGTAGACACATAATGAGAATCTTGTATACTCACCCTTTATGTAGTAATAATCTAAGAATTTGTTGTTGTACATACCATTATTGTGTTATAAAGTACCAAGGCTAGAGATATACTACTGACTACCCTTGTGTTGAAGATAGAGGTTTATAATCTATTTCATCTCCTTTATCTTCACCTAGACTCTACAATAGTTTAGTTGAGATTAAACTAGTCTTCAAAACTTGAGTGTATCTTGTTTGAGCTTCTTTTGATAACCATTCATCATTAGGGTCACTTTTTGTGGTCTCACTTATATTTTCATACAATGATATCTCTATCTTATCCTCACATTCTTCATCTTTAGACCATTATATTTACATGAATTATCCTTTCCCTTCTTTCTCATTGTTAGAGATTTTAAGGGGGTTTGATTCTTTAGGCCTTTTAATTTATCATTTTTCTACTATTGACTCCTCCTGTGAGGTTTATTTTATTAGAGTTCCCTAGGGATAAATTGAATAAGCCTTCTAATTTATCATGTACACCAGAGTGTTCCCAATGGGAGTAGTAGTTTCCATTAATAAGTGGGAAGTATCATCAAGTGAAACTATAGGGGTATTGGGTGGTGATGAGGTAATGATAGTAGTGATTATTGGAGGGGAACCTAGGGAAGTATGAATTTGTGCATAGGATGGAGAAGTTGATGGAGGTGGTGAAGCAGTGGTTTAGACTAGGGTTGGAAATGAATTCAAACAAAAAAATAGAAAGAGGAAATATGGGAGACTCACATATTGTGCTACAGTGAGTGGAGGAAAAGGCAACATAGAAAATGGCTCATGAAGCTGAGCTATTCTTGCAGTAATTAATGTAGTGGTATCTAGGTTAGGGGGAGTGGATAATATAGTGGTTGTTATAATGGTGACCATTGGGATGGGATATTGAAGAGGCCCCTGCATGATTCTTTCTTCACTCCCCATATAATATTATACATATGGACTAGCCTACTCTTGTCCTTAGATTCTAGCCTATGAGAGGGGTCCTAAAGGGGGATTTTAATCCCAATGCTCTTTATCAATTATTTAAGCATCCTCCTTAGTGGTATTTAGATTATAATAAGTATGCCTAGGCACCAACATTGACATATTTACCTTATTCATACTGGTATGAACGTTTGTATCATTCAAAGCATCTAGGAATACCTCAACATGTGGATATGACACATGGCCATAATTAATTTTCACCTTGGCTCTGATTTTGTCTAGGTGGTTCTTGACCCTTTTCCTTAGATCCCATTTCCTATAGGTTCCCACTTCAAATCATAATATGTTTTAGCCTTTTTCACGAGTTTGAAATGTTCCCATTTAGAATATTGAATCTAGCCAATATTGATAAGCATTAGGTGTATTTCACCCTATTTAGAATTACTTAGATTTACATATATAAAATTAGATAATTGAGTTGGAATTTATTATTCTACCACCTTATCTAACACCAAATGAGAAATATACATGTGAATGGCCGTGGTTCCTTATATTCTTATGATTATGCAATTTATGTACAACCAATATCTACCAAACTTTTCAATAGTTCTTTTGATAGAATGAGATAATATAAGCATATATTTGTCATAAATGACTTGATATACCATTGGATAAAATGTCTCTATTGATAGGCTATAATTATACCTCTCATTTAACCAATCAATGGATTGGTTTCATTTTCTACCAGGGCTAGTGTCTAAGGTAATATACAATGTGATGTTGGATATTTGAGTTAACAGTTCATTGTTTAGGTGGTTTACTCTATTATTTATTTCTAAATCCTAAGGACAAAAAATAATATTCTAATTGTATATTGTATAAAAGTAAATATAGAAATTTTTGCTAATAGAATATATCTTATGGCGTTCCTTGTTAAAATGATTCTTTGATTCACACCATCAACATACATAACATAAACATATAGCATAAGAAACCATAATATCCTCACTCAAATTTCTTGACTGGGTAGGATAGTATTGTATTTTATAATGTGAGAATGTTGATTGCTTACTATCACCTAGATTACTTCTTGATAGATTCTAAATATGGAAATGAGATTAAAAAAATTTCCTTTTATGAAATTATTGATGCTTGAATTTTCACCCTTGAATAGACACTCAGTTATATTCATCCAAGTGGTAATATGGAATCATCTCTCTTGCTATGGGTGATAATTCTATTAAGATGAATCTCTAGATTAGGGGATAACTCCCCTTGATGTACCACTCGAGTGCTGCTTTTACTACTACTAACTTGGGGTGAAAAAGGAAAGAGGAAAACTGAAAGCAAACCTAAAATAATGGAGGTGATACACTAAAATAGATGATGGATTCCAACCACATGTATATGACACTTACTAAAATAATGACCAACATACACTTTCCCAATCTTTATCTTCTTGCATCAATATTACACTATGAGGTCATGAAAGATTGTCTTATACTAGGAGGGATAGATAAGAGGCCATGAATGGTACTGATGAAAAGAAAAAATCAATTAGACATGGACATATCTTGGAACACTTCACATGCCCTAAAAGAAGAAGCTACAAAAAGGTGAAAGAATGAAGTACAATGCTAAGCAATCCATAGTCTTCACTAAGAAAATTCAACATTCAAGTAGAGCACAATATGAACAGTCATGAAAGAGGTAAACACTTAGTCATTTTATCAATAAAAAAAGTGTACAATTGAGTAGATATTTTCCATACTCAGGTGGAGCCTCCTAAAGAGCCAAGAGAATACATATTTATATCCTTTGAGAGAGAGATCAAGCAAAGGGAGTTCAAGGTCACTTGGACATGTGTCAATCTTGAAAATAGAAATAATTACATTGCATTCTATAAGAAAATCCCTTTATGATTACACTAGTGGAATCAAGATATGTCAAATTGCATTTTGATATAGATGGGTCCATCTATTGGAATGCCATTTCAATGCAAGCTATTGTTTTTTGGCTCGTTTAACTGTGTAACGATGTAACAACTTGAACCATCAACCTGCCTATTTCTACTTATTATGCATCAAAGCTCAAGATTCATGCCATTTTTAATTTCCATATTTGTCCTTAAGTTATCATTAATTCATTAATATAATAATGACTATTCTTTCTATTTTAAAATTGACTTCTTGCATGCCATCATCTTTTGTTTGAATCCCAATGACCCGACAAATTATCTATGGCTATTTCCTTAGACTTTTTGTTGAGTCTTTTCTTTTAATATTATTGGTTGTTTATTTCCTTTTAATAAAAATTCTGAAGGAATTCTTTTGGGGTTTCTCTTTAGTCACTTCTCCTCATCCTTTCCTATGGATTTTTGATAGGTCCCTTCAGAGAAGTTGAAATGCCCTCTAGAGAATTTTTAATTGTCATTCAGTCCTTTAATCTTTTGAAAAACATCCCTTTGGAATTTTTGAAAAGTACCTTTTGGCCTTTGGAAATGACCCTTTAGAAAAAATGAAATTGTCCACTTAGCTTGAAAAGATCCTTCAAAAAAGTTGCAACATACCCTTTAGGAAAATGAAAATGGATAATTTTTTTGAAAAAAATACCCTTTATAAAAATGAAAGTGCCCTTTGGAAAAGTGAAAGTGCCCTTCATAAAATTGAAAGTGTCCATAAAAATTACAAGGTCCTTTTCAGCTTGAAAGAGTCCTTCATGAAAGTTGTAAATAATCCTTAAAAAAAATGAAATGGACCTTTCTCGACAAAGGATACCCTTTAGAAAAATGAAACATATGCTTCAAATTTTTTGAAAAGGTCCTTTTTAGCTTGAAATATTACTTCAAGAAATTTACTTTGGATAAAAGATCAAAAGAATTCAACAAAGGCTTTAGACAAAAAACCCATAGAAAAAAACTTGAAAGAATGAACACTTAGAAAAATACCATAACAAACCCTTCGAAATAATTCATTATAAAGGACTTCTTCAAAATAATGAAGAATAAATATTTCAAAAGGAAATCACTTGGGTTTTTTATATGTAAAAGACTTTAGCTTTATATAAGAACACTTTTTCCAAATGAAACCTGCATACTAGACTTGGGCAAAGGTATAGACTTAGGTAGATAAATTTTTAGATAGGGGGTGACCAATTTTATCTTGAAGAGCCAAATTTGATTAAATTTTTTTTAAAGACACACTTTGAAGAAAGGAAACTCACTTGTATTGAATTGAAATAGACCTTGCATTTAATAAAAGCACACTTGCATCAAAATGGAATCACACTTTGAATTGAAAAGGAAATCACACTTACATTAAAAGGGAAATCACACTTGTATTGAAAGGGAAATCATACTTTCATTAAAATGAAATATACCTATATCAAAAGAAATACACTTTTAAACTATAAGCTAAAAATACCAATTGTCTTGATCTTCAGAGAAAAGTGGGCCCTTTTTCCTTCTTTAGAATAGGATCAATTTTTACTCACTAATGAAATGGAATGATAAAATTTATTAATACTTCATTATCAAAAAGAAAATATATAGATGCACAAAATTACAATTGAATCTTTCTTCTCCATATTCTATATTATCTATTATTTGATTATCTATTATTATGGAATGATAAGGAGACATGTATTTAAAGCACATCTCAATGACGACTCTCATGATAAAAAATATGGAAATATAAATAGCCAAATACATTTATTCAAAATATAAGATCTAGGAATTAGATCCCATATTTATAGGGAGGCATTAGAACTGATTCAACTAATAATAGACCAATAATAACTAACATAGATCTAAAGAGACTATATCCAGCTTTACAAAATGGAAATACATTTATATTTGGATCATTTTAGACTATTACTATGAATAGTATTGTCTAAAAGAAGGTATATAAAGAAGGAAAATATATCTATATATAGTAGATATCTTTGGATTTACTATATTGATCTGTAGGGTACATTTAGACATCTTTAGAGAGTGGCTAGGCATCTTTGGAACATAACTAGATAGGTCTTTAGAACATCTTCAGAGCTACAAATCTTCAGAACTTGATGTGTTCTACACTGAGTCTTCAAAACTACTACTAAAAATGTGTTTCAAAAACTATTGATGACTTTTCAAAATGATCCCACCATAAGGATGTATCTCTGTATATAAACTATGCTCATTTTATCCAAGTTAGACATAAATACCAAGATAGAGAGTCAATAATGTATCACATACAAACAAAAGAAAATTGCACTCATTTCCTAATTAGATGAGACATTAACTATTAAATTTAATGTAATATTTTACCAAGAGGCAACACTTATGGATAGTTTATATGAGATATAATGAGCTATATAGAATGTTCATCATTTTTTCCCCACACTTTACCTTTTGCAAGTCCTATTTCAAACCAATGGGAAAATTGATCTTTAATTTAGGAGTTTGAATTACAACCATTGATTGAGATCATATATTTTAAAATGATGTCCCCAATCATGATGGTTTCTAGGTATAAATACCAAACCTCTTACCATTATAACCATGCCTAAAATTTTATTTCTACATGATTGTGCTAATTTTGCTAAGAAGACATGGGATAAAGAAGAATGGGTGGCTAAAATCTCATACCAATCCACACATCTGACCCTCCTTCATCTAAGAGCTAAGTGATAATCTAATAAACTACCCTTTCTCTCTAAATACTTTAACTAATGGTGGTGGGACTCATAACTTCCCTATGTTTCAAGATAATAGGCAAAGTATCCCATTTAGCCATACTTGCATTGATGGAGCTAGAGGAATGCTAACTCACAAAATATTGAAAGTCTAAAACATTTTCTCTTAGAAAATATTGATACTTGTTTTTCATATACATATGATATATATGCTAGAAGGTAGCAAGAAGTTTGTGACTTCTAGAAATTGACGTCTCATATATAGACATGTAGTGTTTTGCACTTCCAAGAATTGATTGTGTTGATACTCCCAAGTAGTCTAATTTCTCATGGTGGAAAGGAAATCATGTAATTATGTTTCACCCACAATAAATTAATCAAAAATATAGATTGGTAACCCAACAACATGTTACAAAGATAAAATTCATAAATTTTATCCTATTTGTTTGTCCTACTTTTAAGAAAGACATCCATGAAAATATGTTCATCTTTAATAACATGGGGAAAATCAAGAGAAATAAATTACATCTGCCACTTATAAAATTATTCATGAAGAAATAGAATATAAAAATAAGAAGGTTTTTACAAGTTAACAATTTTTTAGCAATTTCACAAATATTCTAAATAGAAGTTTGAGCTTTTTGCAACTATTGCTAAGATTCTACTTTGATTCTAGTATTTTCTTCTTCCAATTTATAAATCTTATTCTAAAATATATTTCAAACTAAAATAATGTCATGAATTGATAAAGGTAAATAAGGAATATCCCTTTTAGGTCCTTCATTTTGTACGTCTATTTCCATGGTTTCCCTCTTCATAGTTTGTATGGAAGTTTGCAAATCATCATTCCAAGTTGTTAGCTCTTGCATGTGAGTAGTTTGTTGACTAATAAATTCATTTTTACCAACAATATAATATTGTAAATTATTAATTTGAGCATTTTTACTATCAATAGAATTTTGTAGACTATCAATTTGATCATCCATATTTGTAAGGGAATTTTGTAATGTGCTAAGTTCATGAGATTTCAAAAATAGTTGATTATGAATTCTAGTTTATTCATCATTAGATATTGTGATGATTCATTCTTGTGCTCAAACCTGAGCAACATAATCTTCATATATTCTTTCCAAACTAGAAATGGTTTGGTTCTTACCTTACAGTGTCAACTACAAAAAATTTAGCTCTATCTATTATTGCTAAATGGTTTCTTCATGCCGGGATAGGGTCATAACATGTTAGAAATCTTCATATTCATAAACAAGTTTAGGAGAATATGAAGATTCTTATATAAGTGGGGATTTAATCTTGTCAAATGTATAAGGTAAGGGTCTTTCTTCTTCTTTAGTTTTAATTTATTATGCACGGGTCTCTTCAACTATTTGTTCAACATCCATGACTTATATGGGAGAGCTTAAACTTCCCAAAATATCAATTGATTATACATTACTTTTTTCATCCTCCTAGATAATTATTTGATGACTTCATCATGGTTTATTGATGGGTTAGG
Source organism: Torreya grandis (assembly GCA_037957365.1). Lineage (NCBI taxonomy): Eukaryota > Viridiplantae > Streptophyta > Pinopsida > Cupressales > Taxaceae > Torreya > Torreya grandis. Next base: position 279,044 of record JARHVA010002832.1, read on the forward strand.
GTTTTTTGATGAAACCATCATTTTTATTTTTGACCTTCAATATAATATCTTCAGAGCTATAGGTACTGAAGATGGACCTTCTTCTATTCTTGCTATCACAAGAGGAGTAGAAACATGATGTGATTTCCTACCATAAATTTGGAATGATTTATGAAAAGATATGGAACAAGCCTTCTCACCCTTAGGTTATTTCATAAAATGGTTATGATAGATGAGATGAATCAAACCATGATGTTTGATTGACCTGGTTCCCCTTTTTTAATTTATGATTTAAATTAATTCTAGCACGATGAAGAAATTATGGTATGTTTACCTAGCATTCAAGTTTGGTGGCCCATTTCCTTAGATGAATGAGAAGTTACGTGGTGTCACCACTGAACACAGTGAATTATCCATCACAGGTGAGGCATTCTATGACCTACTATGTGATAGTATGCCATGGAGGTGGAAGACTTTCTCAAATGATTCCTCTGACCATGTTTTGTGGGGTTTTGGTGAGATTGATATGGAGTTCATTTCCATCAATCAACATTTTAATTAGATCAAAAAAACTTAATTTGTTAGTGACAACCATGATTTCTTTAGGAATCCCTAAAATTTAACTGATCATAGAAAAATCCATATGAATATGCTCACCTTAGACTACATAATGATCCTCATCAAAAAAATTTAAAAATTCCTAGACAATGTTTTCCCGAAAATCCTAAAATATTTTCAAAAAATTGAGCCATCTTACTATTTCAAAAATAAACCTAGATGATGATTCATATTATATTATTAGTTTTTCTGACTCTGGTTTACTTTTCTTCTTACCCCCATCTTTGGAGTTATTCACAATATTCTCAAAAACATGTTTAATGATGAAAACTGAGTTCAAAATTACACAGAGTAATGAGGAAGGCAATAAAATTGGTATATGAGGTTGAAAATGAATAAAAATGAAGGGGGTATCATGAAATTATATTATAAATTATGGCCAAGCACTTTGGAGCATGCAAAGTTTTAATGAGAAATCACTTTTTAGGGTTCACATAAATGATGTGGCATGAAATATCACACTTGGCAACACTTGAAATAATATTCACAATGATTTCTACATGAGGTCATTTATTTTTGAAAAGGTCTTTTATAATAATTCACATCAAATCTTAAAATTTGGAGATGGTACTAGCTTAAGTCATATCCACTTGGCATTAAAAGAACATACTCATATTGAAAAAGTGTTGTCTACCTAATGGTCATACATGAAAAATATAAAATGGAAAATGTCTAACCTATTTTGAAAGAAGTACAACTATACCTCTACTATAAGTATTCATGCTTATCTCAAAAATTTGTCATGTATCCTACAAAGATAAATAATTTTGAGAAGATAAGTTAGTTGACAAGATAACAATTCATATTGATTATATAAGTTTCTTCTAAAAAGTACCATTTATGGTTTTCACTTTTTAGTAGTTTTTATTTTTTATTTTATTTTTTTATAATTTTTTATTTTTACAATTTATTTTATTTTTTATATATTTTTTTATTTTGAATTTTTGAAGAGAGGATAATAACCATTTACTAGTTTTTAACACTCCCTCATATTAGATATCTAATACAAAGATCATTCAGCCTTAGTGGAAGAATTAGGTTCTTCCACAATGTCAAATTGGTCCTTATTATATTCAATGAATTATTCCCTATTGAGAGGTCTTCTATACACTTTAAATATGTGACCATTGACCAAAAGTGTTCTTTGGTCACCATCAATTGGTTGAAGTTGAGAAAAGCCATTGTTGTGAATAGTTTTGATTAGGTATGGCCCCAACCATTTTGTTCTGAGCTTACCTTTGAAATGCTTCAATTTAAAATCAAATAGAAGCACCCAATCACCTTCTTGAATTCTTTTTCTTTAATGTGAGTATCATTCCAATGCTTTCTCTACTTATATATCATGTTGGTTTGAGTGAGTTCATCCATTCTTAGTTCATCTAGCCCATTTAATTACATGATTCTTTCCTTCTGTGCTTCACAAAGATTAATTCCCATATTAACTATTGTCTTCAATGTCTACAGTTCAAACTCTATTGGCAAAAAAAGTTTCTTTCCAAATACAAGTTCATATGAAGAGAATCTTACGTTAGTCTTCCATATTGTATAATATTCCCAAACTTCTTTAGGTACTCTATCTACCAATATTTCTTATTATTGTTCATTATTTTGGTCAGAATGTTTTCAAGCTTTTAGTTGGTGACCTCCACTTGCCCATTAGCTTGGGGGTGATATGGTAAGGATTTATGGTGATTGATTTGGTATAGTTTTGTGAAAGCCTTGATCATGTTAGACATAAATTGGGGCCCTTGATCAGAAATAATAAATCTAGGAGCTCCAAATCTCAACATAATACTATGATATAGGAAATCAATAACCATTTCCTCCCTAGTAAAAGTGAGTGCTTTCAATTAAACCCACTTAATAACATAATTAATATATACTAATAAATACTCTTTTCCTTGAGATGCTAAGTTTATTGGTTAAAAAAAATCCAAACCCCATTTCTCAAATGGTTCTAAAATTATATAAAGATGGAGTGGCATTTATTAGGATAAAATAGGCTTACCCATCCTTTAGCAAGGATCACATTACCATGAAAACCTTTTTACAATCTTATAAAGAGATGGATAGTAATAAATTACACCAAGGATCTTATGAATGGTATTTTTTGCTAAATAATGTCCTCCTCCTGGTTCACTATGGCATACTTTTATGATGTCAAATACTTCATCTTCTTTGACATACATGTGAAGTACATGATCAGGTCCAATTTTAAATAACAAGCCTTTAAACCATTTGAAATGAGAACTAACTCTAATCAAATGTTTTATTTCTTTAAAAGTAAATGAATGATGAAACTTCCCTATTGCCAAGTAATTTTTAATGTCTACAAACCATAGAGAGTATGTAGATAAAAATAATAATTGTTCATTTGGAAAATAATCCTCCATAGGTTCGTCTTCACCTATAGTGATCAATATAGATAAAAATTTAGCAATAACTTTATACTTCCTAGGTTTTTATATAATGGTGATGTCAAATTATTTTAATAACAATAGTCATATAATAATTATCCCACATACTACTAGTTTATTCATTAAGTATTTAATAGTTGAATGATATGTATAGATAAATACCTGATAACCAGTAATATAATGCCTAAACTTGTTTATGGCATAAATAACAAAAATAAATTCCTTTTCTATGGTAGTGTAGTTTTTCTTTGTGTGAGTAAGATTTTTGTTGATATAATAAATGTCATACATTTTTCCTTCCTCATCTCTTTATCCTAGAACTACCCCTAGTACACTATTGTAAGCACCAATATAAATATGAAAAGGATTTTCTAAATTGGGTCCTTTCAAAACTAGAGTAGTCATGAGTTTATTTTTTAATGTTTCAAAAGCTTCTTAACACTTATTATTCCATACAAATTCACTATCTTTTGTTATCAAGGAAAACATAGGTGTAACTAATTTTATTAAATCTTCAATAAATATTTTGTAATATCCTACATGATTGAGAATTTTTTTGACATATATTTGTGTCTAAGGAATAATAAGACTATAAATTAACTCAATCTTCTTGGGATCCACTTTTATTCTTTAATAAGAGATATGATGTTCTAATACTATCCCTTCATCAACCATTATTAGACAATTCTCATCACTCAAATATACTTGGTGTTCTTCACATTTGGTGAAAAATTTATCCAATTTACTCAAGGATTCATCAAATGTATTACCATGGATAATGAATTCATCCATACATACTTCCACACAATTATTTGTAAGATCAGAAAATATGGATAACACTACCCTTTAAAAGGTAGTAGGTGCATTGCACAATCCAAAAGGAAGGACTATAAAGCAAATGTTCCCCAAGGGTAGGTAAATGTAGTTTTATCATAATCTTCAGGGGCTATTCTAATTTTATTTTATCCACTAAGTCCATATAATAAATAAAAGTACTACTTTCCTACCAAGTTATCCAAGACTTGGTAAATAAAAGGCAAAAGAGAGTAATCTCTCATATCGTCTTTATTCAGTTTTCTATAATCTACACAAACTCTCCATTTTCATTATTCTTATGTATAATAACCAGAGGTAAAACCCATTGAATATCAAATATGGGGTAAATGAAACCAAATTTTAATAGTTTTTCTATCTCTATTAGATTCCATCCATAAAGTGATAAATGCATTAGATTTAGTCAAGAGGGAGTGGGCACTTATTGAGAGAACCAATTAGCAAAGGCTCACAAGTGAGATGATAGATGTGAGTGGTTTAGTCTCTTTCTTAGAAGATAGGCTAGAAGTTAATGAAAGGTATCCTCACAAAACTTATTAGCCTTATTTTCCACTTCTAAAATGTTTATATTAGTCCTACATGGTTCCCACTCATGAACCCAATCAACCTTATCAAGGCCATCCTTTTCCAAATCAAGTGGAGGAAAGAGTTGAGAAGAATAACCTTGTGTTTAAAATAAACCTTGATAGACAAATTGAGTTGGAAAATATGAATATTCAATAGTCCATTTTGGCATAAAAATAAGTGGATTAAAAACCCTCATTTCCCTCTCACATTGTATCCCCATCACCTCAAAAAGATACCAATAATCCTAATATCCCAATTTGGAATAAGATAGTGGAGTCATGGGGAAAGAAAGAGGAGAAAAGTATTGAAAAAGAATGTGAAATTTAAGAGAATCTTGATCTTATACAAACACCTCCCACCCTTCCTTAAGAGGAGAACTCAAATCCTAATATCCTAAGTTGGAACAAAATAGTAGAGTCATAGGGAAGAAAGAAGATAAAAGCATTATCAAAGAGTGTGAAGTGGAGAATGGAGTTGATCCTTTATGGGTCCCTCCCACCCTTCCTTTAAAATATTCTTATTTTCGATGGAAAACCTCATGTACACCTCAGACTTATGATGATTCCAATGATATTAAAGATATACTTTTACAAGAGTATCTAGTAAAGAAAATTGAAGATTTAGAGTCAAAGATGAAGTTGCTAAGTCAAGGTGTGATGGAAGGTTTAGACCCACAAGAAGATTCTATGCCTAAAAACACCTCATTTCACCTCCTTCAATAAGTTTCCCAAGTCGATTCAAATTTTAATGAATTATATGTCAAGTGGAAGGAATAAAGTTAAGTTGTCTTAGCATAAGATCTGCCTTCCCTTCCTCAAGAACTCCTAAAATAATCTCATACTTTTCATTCTTAGCCTAATTTTTAAATCTATGTTCCACCTCCACCAACTAGTTATTTTTTTCCTCATTAAATCACCATTTGCCTTGATGGACCTATGGTATGGGAAAAAAAAAAGAGTAGCTAGTTGAGGAAAATTTAGAAAACTTTCTTGAAGAAAATGCAACTCCTTAGTAGCCTTATTGGGATAAGTCACTAGATTTCGAGATGCCTAGTATTGACATCACTAGAAAGGAGATGGAATGTCTTAAAACCATTGAGAATAAAATTCATGTTATGGTATTTGAGGTTAAAATTAAGATCCTTAAATAGGTCCTCAGTGATGAAGAAGATGTGAGTTTGTGTGTTGTATCTCCTTATTTGGTCAATGACTAAGAATACTTTCCTTATGTTGAAGAACATATATTGAGAGAAGCAAATGAATAAGAGCAAGTCCAATTCATGGCTGATAAAGAATAATTAATGAGTGATTATTAGGAATATATTACCATAGGTACTCCCTTTGATGAATAAAAAGATAATACACAAGTTCTTATCTCCATATTTTAGGGTATGTGTATTCATGAAGATAACTCTAATGGATCCATTCTTGAGAAGGAGTGCATCCATGAGGAAGGTGTCCAAGACTTGAAGAAAAAACTACATGAGGAAGAATCCATGCTTGATCATGAGGTTGTGGATGACCATTCCAATATTGAAGAGGA
>JARHVA010002832.1:292500-420000 GCA_037957365.1 Torreya grandis
AAGTCAATCATTTGAATGTGGATGAAGAGTAGGTGGGTGAAGAAATGATTATTCCATATTATCAAATGCTTTTTCATATGGACCATCCATTCTAAAGCATTACCTTTCTTAATAAGATAATTGACAAAGTGGATATAGTAAGCCATTTCAGGGATGAATCATCTCATTACTCCAAGTTTACTAAGATAAGTTCAAATGTTTGGAATGGGCCAATGGATGGCCATCTTGATGATGATGTTAATATTAGTAGGGTCAACATTGATGTTTCAAAGATAAACTAAAAATACTAATAGTTTTCTTGATGTGACATCAAAGACACATTTTTAATGATTTAGTCTAACTTTATATTTAATAAGGTAGTCAAAGATGATGGCAAGATCAAAAATATGAGTCTTGAAACATTTATACTTAGGAATGAGGTCATCTACATAGGTTTATACAATTTTGTGAATAAGATCATGAAATATATGGGTCATTACTCATTGACAAGTAGATCCAACATTTTTGAGTCTGAAGGGAATTTTAACATAGAAATAGGTGCCCCATTTTGTGGTGAAAGTTATCTTTTATTTCTCTTTAGGGGCAATGTGAATTTGGTTATAGCCTGAGAAACCATCCATAAGAGACAAAATTTTATAGCCACATGTAGAATTGATAATTGCATCTATTGAAGGTAGAGGAAAATTGTCCTTGGGACAAGTAAGATTAAGATTATGGAAATCAATGCAAATGTGAATGCCCAAGGTGACCTTTTTTTGAATAATAACTATGTTAGAAACCCATTTAAAATAGTCTACTATTTAACATAGCAATATGTTTCCCATTTTGTGGTGAAAGTTATATTATGTTTATCTTAAGGGTTAATGTGAATTTGGTTATATCCTAAGAAACCATCCATAAGAGAACATTTTATAACCACCTATATAATTGACAATGGCATCTATTAAAGGTAGAAGGAAATTATCCTTGGGACAAGCAAGATTAATATTATGGAAATTAATTTAAATGTGAATGCCCATGGTGACCTTTTTCTAAATAATAACTATGTTAGAAACCCATTTAGAATAGTCCACTAGATTGATAAACTTAGCATTGAGAAGTTTGATAATTTCTTTGTAACATAAGGTGGAAACCTAAGGTGGAAATTTATGTTGCTTTTTAGTATAGGTTTGGTGGTGGGATAAGTGATGATATTGTGCACCATAACACTAGGGTCAATACCAGGCATGTCCTCATAAGACGAGGGAAGTATTTGATAATATTTATCAAAAAACAAATTAAATTTATCATGTTTAGTAGGTATGAATTCATGAGAAACTATAATATGTCAAGGGCATGATGGAGTACCATATTTAATGTAAGTAGTATATTTGATAAACATATAATTACCATCTTGGAAGTGGTATGGTGCATTTGGTAAATAATAAATTAGATTATCTTTATGATAGATGCTAGTGATAAAGTTATTGAGACAAGGAGTTTTTCCCAAGTTTGTGATGTTGGTGAGGAAATTGAGGTTCTAGGGTATGAAGTAATTCAATAATAGCTTCATCTCTAGGAAAAATGGGAAGAGGACCATAATACTCAACATATACTTCAAGATCAATAATTTGATTACCATGGCTATCATATTTAGAATGTATCTGATAGACATCTATGGCCTTGGCATCTAATATAATCATAAGAGTAGGAGTAGAATAATCAGATGAGATTGGTATATCATTAGTTGCTTTGATAGGGGAAAAATTAGATGTAATAATGGGATCTATAGGTAGTAGAGAAGATTCAATAATTTTTAGAGGTTTAGAAGGTATGATTTATTCTACCACCCAAGGAGTATTAAGAAATGGAAAATTAGTAGGAGGTACATGACTTTTGGGAAATAATTCAAGATCTATGAAAATAGTGTGAAAATCTTGATTGAAATAATGTATTTGAGCTAAATTTTTTAATAATGTTGTACATTCATGTCTTGATATTGAGCTTGGACCATGATGTAGTTATCATCATAGGTTGGAGAAATGGTACATGCTTGAGATTCAGGGGGAGTTTTATAAGGTGAAATTCCAAGGTTATTGAACTTTTATGGAAACATGATTAAAGGATCTTGGAACAAATTGGCCTCTCCATAATCATTTTAGGTCAAGTAATCTTATGGGTAAGAAGGTTTCTAGGCATTACATGGAGGGGAAAATCAGTGATTTCATTAATGATAGGAATAATGTAATCATGAGGTAATAAAAGAGGGATCCTATATGATATATAAGGAGGTAGCTTCGTAGTATTTCATAGATGTTTCAATTCATTAGTTTTATCATCATCTAAATCAATGAGTGTGACTTGTAAGTATATATTGATGTTTATGAGCTTAGTTAAGGGACACTATTGATGGTAGGGATGGTAGTAATGTGATATTGAGATTTCAGATTAGGAAGTTGAATACTCCATGGGTTTGGATCAACTTCATGATTATACCATTTACTTTTATGTAGGAATTTAATGCATTGGATACTAGAAGAGGTGATGACCCTCATTCTATGAGTCCAAGGGATACTAAGGAGTATTTTATAAGATAAAGGTAAATTAGGGACCATAAGTTTAGTTTGAATGGTCTTAAGTCTAATTATTAGGGGAAGCCAAATACAACCAAGTGGATTTTGATTAATTTTATCAAATATAGGAAAATTAAGGTGGGTTTGCTTGAGATTATCCTTATTATATCTAAGTTTTTGGATAAGCTATAAAGATGTCACATTAATATCAAACACTTCATCAACTAAACTTTTTTGAATATAGGTAGTATTAATGGATATTTTAATGAATAGTGGTGGATCATCAGTGCATAAAAGGATCTAATCATTAATCATGTCCTCTTCAATAACTTCAATAGATAGTTTGGAAGGACACATGGATTCAATGGTATGCACGTTGGTAGGATGAGGCTCAACATAGGGTGGTTCTTCATCTATAGAAGATAGATCCCCAATTTTTTGTAATTGTTGAATAAGTAAATTGAGATGATAATGGGAAGTATGAACTAACTCCATAAGTAGAATCATGCAAGGCATTTATTTAAGTTTTTTGAAAAAGTTCCAATGGGATTTAGAAGAAGAACTAGTGTGAGTTTTAGAAGGTAAGGTAGATTTGGAAGGAATATAAGTTATTAGGGGTTTAGAAGAAGGAGGTTGTTCCTCAAGGGATTCCAAAGCTATATTAGTGGTTGTAGTATCTTTAAAAAGTTATTCTTCCAAAGATGGTTTATTAGGTTTTATGACATGATCTTTGTGAGCTAGCTTGTGATGATAATTTACCTTGGCGACATTAACATAACAAAAATATCCTTGGTATTTGTTTGAAGATTAGATGTTGAATTTATTATTATTATTAAAAGAAGCTTTGGAAGTTTTTAATTTTTGATAAGTGGTGTTGTACTCTTGATGACAAAGTTGGATCATAGCTTCGTGATAGAAGGAATCACCAAGCATGTAGGAGACATCAAATTTAATGAGCCCTCGATAAGTTTCATGGGAATGACCAATGTTGTCATGGAAATAATATAATTGATTATGGTCATACCATTTAGGAGGATTATGAGGATAAGTAAATAGTTTAGAGGGTGGTAAGAATTATTTCATTTGCTGCACAGTTAGTGGTATATGAGCATATAGGGGATTGTTAGCTTTGGCAATTAATGGTTTGGTTTGAGGAGTATTCTCAATAATGGAATTTTTAGAAGTTTGAAAATATAATTTAAGGAATTTGGTATTAGGTTTGAATTTATTCATGAGGAATTCTTAATGTTTATCTTGGTCAAGAGCTTTGTTAAGCATTTCAGGAGCAAAAATTCAAACCTTATATTGAAGTGAAGGAGTTAAAGAAGTGATAAAGATTTTGAATAAATTATTATTAGTCGTGTTATGGTTGACCTTATGAGATATATATTTCCATAATTTGATAAAATCATGAGTTGATTTGATGGGAGATTACTTAACATTGATGAAATGGCTAAGGTAATTTTTGGTAAGATCATTATGTTGAAATTACTTAATTAGAGGATTGACTAAATCCTTAAGTTTTCAAATGGAATTTTGGGTAAGTTGGTTGTACCATTAAAATAAATCACTAGTAAAGGTTTTAACTAGAAGCTTAGTTGTGGTGAAAGTATTAGTTTGGATCCATTCTTTATAAAGTTTACCAAATGCTTTGAGAAAGGATGTAGAGTCTTTGGTCCCACCATACTTGATAGTTGGAGATATATGACACATATCAATGGAAATTATGAAAGGAGATAAAGGATCACTTTGGATATTTGAAGAATTATTTATTCATAATATGCTAAGGAATAACATTTATTGAGGCATATGTAAGAGGTGGAGGAATAAACTTTTGATTGACTTGAGGATTGAGAACTAAAGGTTGATTAACCATATTGATCAAATGATGTTGTAATTGTATCATTTGAGATGTGTTATAAGTTTTCATTATGTTAATTTATTACAAGACTTATGAAATAAGCTGAGTCAATTCAAATGGTGGGTTGGTATTTGTAGGATAATTGCTTGAATTGGTATTAGGGGGAGGGTTATTGGGAGGTGGATTACTAGTGGGATTGTTGGATAGAATTGTGTCAATTACTCCCACCTTATGTTTAAAAGTATGAATATGAGAATTATATTGATAGGTAAAAAAAGGATTGGATCCACCTACTTCATCTTGATGTGTGATTTGGTCCATGTTACAATCCATGGACAAATTAGGGGAAGAGGTGCTCCAAGAGTGAGGGTTATCTTGGGAGGAAAAGAGAGGGAGAAATGAATATCCCATATAATGTCTAAATGGATTCAATTTGTCTAAAAATATCCTAATAGGGGACTTCATAATTATTTTAGGAAATGAACAGAATGCTAAGGAAAGAGAAATAGAGGACTAAGTCAGATAGACAAGAGAGCTAAGCAAAGCAAAGGAAATAATAAGAGTACAGAGTCGACTAAGTTGACCTAGTACTATTGGAAAGGGGATGAGAAGAGTATAAATTTGACTAGGAAACTTAGTAATTTAACAAAGGAAAAACATATTTTGATTAATATATAGAGTTGACTAGATCAACTTAGTATTATAGTTAGGCAAAAATAAAATCTATAAAATACACTATCAAATAGAATGACAATGTGCTAAAAATAGGGAAAGATTTTTCAATGTGATTGAAGAAAAAAGATAAATCAAACACTCAAAAATTGGATTAATGAGGATGATACAATTGACACATAGAAATAAACCTTGCACCAACACTAGACAATGCAAGTTTTTTCAATACAACATCCAATGAACAAAGATCAAGTAGTCAATTGAAAAGTAAATGCTAGATAAGTGGTCATCTTGAGTGTTGTTAGATTATTATAAAGTGTTATTTTAAGTGTGATAAAGAAGTTATCTAGAAGTAGGGAACTAGAAATCAATCTTTAGATGGTTTTAGGATATTTAGGTTGAAAGGGATCTATGTTAGAAATGAACTAGTTTGGTATTGGGGCCTACCCCCTCACTTCATAATCCTAAAATGATAAGAGTATCAAGTGCTTTGTCAATATATACCATTAACCACATGTTTATACTTGGCCAAAAAACCAAGTTGGCTTCCATTTGGTGATGAAATCAAAGTATGTAAGCCTTGGGTAGACAAATGTTAAATGCATTTTGAAATTATGTAATTTGGTAGTGTTGTAAAAAAGAGAAAAATAGTGAAATCAAATGGTATATTGAAAAACTACCTAGTTAGACTATGTGAGCTACTTTAAGCATGAAAACAATTGAAAATGAAAGTGTGAACTAATTACTAGAATATAGTTGTTAATTCCATATTTAATAATGGTATAGAGTCAGTTCATATGACACTATATGCAAACATTATAGAACATAGTTGACAGGTCGCTATTGTACTATAACAACAAGAGTCTTTAAGAACTAATTCGACTAGATCAAATTAGTCTTTTAAATAGAAGATAGACTATATTGACATAGTTTACTATAGGATTATAGTTTTTAAGACTAAAAAATTATGCAAAATAAAACTCTAATGAAGAACTAAATTGAAAGAGAGAAAGAAATGAACCTTGGTGGGTTGGAAGATGCTGAGGTTTGTAAAATTTCTATTGAAGTACCTTGAATTTTGATTCCAAGTCCTACCAATTGTGTCAACTAGGTCAACCTAGTTCTATGAAAACCATGTTTGATGAAGCCTATTAAGATGACTAAGTCAACCTTGTTGACATGGTTTGTTATCTAGATGCTGAATAGAATATTAAAATGACTTACATGACTTAATTTGTTACTCTGGATATTGACTAGAAGACTAAGTTAACCTATTTGACATAGTCTATTATCTGGGACTAAATAAGAATATTGTGTCACCCTATTTAATGTAGTAACTCATATCTGATGAAGAATTGCATAAACAAATAGTCTTTTTAATGCAACTATGTGTTAAACCTATGTATAAAAGTTATAACTATACCACCTTGGTCGACCTAGTATCATAAATATAAAAAAATAATAAAATGATAGAAATGAAAAGCATGAAAGAAAACCTATAAGGGTTAGATTCAATTTAGGTTTACTAGAATGTATGTAATGATAAACACATCAAATATATAAATCAATCCTAACTCAGAGAAGATAGATCCTAATTACACTTACAATTATGGATACATTAGATAATCAAGGTCCTGACCAATATGGATTCCCCTAGACCAAACTAGGGGATATATTATCATAATAATATCAATAGGGAGGGTTTCAAAGCCTCCAGTCAAGCAAAACTATGCAATAACCCTAAATAAGTCCTATGTTTTCATATTCACTATACTAATAACAAGCAAAGCAAAAATCTAATCTAGTGCTCACCAAAACTTGTAGCACAAAGTGGGGGAAATAAACACTAAAATTAAACATGCAAAAGATAATCCTAATGCATATATGTATAGTTAAAAACCTAATGCATGGATAAATAGAATATTATTCAAAATCTATTACTTATGTTACTTTTATCTACTAAAGAGAGGAGCAAAGTTAGAGATACTTACCTGGAAGATGAACCTGTCGAGACTCAATCTCTCACTTGGCCAAAGGTGCTTTAGAAAAGGTTGTTATGGTTTTTAAGGATCACTAATGAATACCAAATCATCTAAGACTTCTCCACAAGACTAGATTCTTCTTCGAGTAGAAACCTAAACTAAGACTCCTCAAGTATAATGGTGGAAGATCATATTGTAAAAAAGAAGAAATGATTAATAAATCTTCTCTACTCTCTAATAATGGTGAAATAATTGTGTTTATATAGGTGGATCTAACCATAAACCCTTCCAAAATTTTTGGCTGATAAGGTCAACCCAACTGACCTAGTATTGTAATTGACAAAAAATCACTAGGTCATGGACTAAGTCAACCAAGGGATGACCTAAGCCCTTAATAATATTTGTCAATAAGATTAAAAGGTTGACATAGATGGAATATTCATGTAAACTATTATAAAGAGTTTTAGGTTAGGAAAAGGGATAATGAAGGTGGTAAAATACTAGAGGAGTGTGCAAAAGAGGAGGCAAAGCTTAGGAGAATGGTTTTTAGGAGCTGGTTGGATTGGTAATAAGTGGTAAAAGGGAAAAAAATACTATAAAACACCAATTATCTACCCACCCATTTCTTGTTACACCCCTCAGGGCATGTATTTAGATAGATTGAGACTTGATGGGTTTCTGCAAGATAGAAATCATCGATAATGGATAAGGTGTGAAAATATTATGTGTATACAATATTCAAACATAAATTGATCATTTTTTTATTTAATTTTTATGTGTAATTAATTCAACAAAAGTGTCTTAATTATATGTAATAGATCAAAGATGAGGCAACACTAACCTATTATATGAACTTGGATATAATTCCCCTAAAATTTGGAGAGCCTATATATTTTCTCCTAAGAGTTAGGGTTAGATGTAGCTATCCTTAAACTTGTCAAGAGTCTCCTCTATAATATATAATCACTGACATGGGGTTAGAAATCAAATCCAACAAGGGAATAGATAATGAAATCCAATGAGCTATTATAATATTTGAATTTTAATACTCAATATGAAACCAAAATTTCATAAAAAAATATGGTAAATAACCTTGACATCATGAGGTGCATACACTTACCCAAATGTAATATCATGCAATAACATATATAAGTATAGAACACTATGGTAAAGGAATTTATATTCTTTTAACCTAACTTAACTAGAGGTCTCAAAAATCGTTATATTACACTAGTTGGAGAAGATTTTCCTCTAAATATTATTTCTATAAAGGATGAAGGTTGAGTTAAATTTATATAAGGCTCGATTATTTGAGGTGAAATGTAGGTCACTACCTAAAAAATAAACATAAACATACTTACTAATCATCCAAGAATACTATAAAGTAAATAAATAAGACAATGTATTGAACACATGAGGAAGGAAACCCTAAGGTTAGTGAATGGAAATATCACTAATGAGAAGTTATCTAAGATTTATTAGTTATCATATATGCTAGAAAGAACACACTATGAATTAGTTATTTATGTGAATACTAAGAAATCATATAATTGGCTAGTTTCTAGTGATTTCACTCACTTAATAAATTATCTACATATTTGTTATGACCCTTTCATAAGCATAATTAGGGATGGTTATAGTTCAAGCATTACAAAAATGAGTGCTAGATCTAATGTGAAGGCACTCGACCTTTTACATTAAACATTATTGGGTTTAAATTTAGAAATACCATAGTATCATTGCAACCAATAACTATTAACCACGTATTTAAACCTGATAAAGATTAAAAGGGGAATACCCTTAAACAAGGAAAAGGTCTTATTCAGACTTCCCAAGTCTAATCAAGGTTATATAATATTATTTAAGATTGTGTTCTAACCATACTTCAAAAATATCCTTCCCTATACCATACCAAAAGGTAACAAAACAAATTAATAATATAAATTATGTGTAAGATCCATAATCTGAACTAAGGTGTTAGATGCATTTCTTAGGCTAGTTTGAGTGTCAAATGCTCATCGATCAATAATTCAATATACTACACATTTAAAAAATGAGGAAGGTAAATGATAATACCAAAAAATAATTTTCACACTTAATTTAAAGTTAATAAAATGGATAAAAATGCCTACTTAATTTAATTTAAGATTTTGATGATAGATTTTTATGATGGTTTAAACATATTTACTAATCTAGAGGAAATCTGATTTTGGTATTGGAATATTTTTATGTGGAATAATATAATGAATTTCCATAACATTCTAAAATTAATTTAAAAAGCTTAAAATTAAATGACATTTCATTTGTAAATTTGGTTTAATTTTTTTCCCCATTTAAATAGTAATATCAAATAATAAACTATTTGATTATAAAACTTATAATTTTCAGCTATCAAAAATATATTACAGTTCTTAGATTTGAAAAATTTAATTTTCAAATAATTAATTTGTTTAATTTAAAAATGAATTTAGAGACAAGGAAAAGTAATAAAATTTTAATTATGAAATGTCTTATGGAATTAAAAAAAATGACATTTATTGTTGGAAATAAAAACTATTTTAATATTTCACACATATTTTACACCAAATAAAATCTAATCCAAGTCTCAAATTTGAAAATTTCAAATTTAGGTATTTTTTTCTAATTTAAGTCTAAAAAGGGTTTCATAAGCTTGGGAATATATATTCAAGCACTAAAATTTGTTTAATTAATTGAAAGATAAAAGAGTCGTTGTTTAAATGGTTCAAGGTTGAACATGAATTTTGATCACAACACTTAAGGGTTTAAATTTAAAATGACTTATTTGACTTGGGGGTTTAGCCTTATGTATAGGTTTCCCATTTGCTCAAAATATCATATATCCCCATTTTAGTCTCATAATTTTATTGTAATTTTACTTTAGAGTTTATTTGTTTAAGGTCCAATGTAACTTTTGTGAATAACTAGGTTTAATTTGAGTGCTATCATATTGTCCAAGGATATTGATGTAGGGCCTATGTCTAAAAATACCTCATCCATCATGTTGGATATGATATTCCTCTTGATTCATTCAATTATCTCTAAATTTAATTTTAACTTGTAGGTACTTTGCTTCTCTTTGACACTCTTGACAAAAAATTTCTCACTAGGCTCATAAGCCTTCTTGAATACATAGTTTTCTCATATGTTTCATTAGTATGTAATGTTTTAACACCCTCTACACTTTGATCCTCCTTTAATGTGTCACCATATTTTATCCACAAATTGCATCACTTCACTTTCAGGTCTTGCCTATATCTTGTTCATCCTTTGAGATAGGCACATATGCTTAAAAGCCCAAAACATAGATTCAATGTTTTTATATTTTCATGAGGAATATAATGGCACTCTTCATGTCCATTTTAACTCTCTCAAACATCCAAAATAATTACATGATCTTTAGATCATAACTCTCAAACCAAGAACACCTTCCTTATTTAAGGCCTTTTCTATTGTAGCCCTATTTTTAAACAAAGCTCCTAAGTTTGAATGATCCACTGAGTTTTAAAACAAAATAAAACCAAATTTATATCCCATTAATCCATTACATATTAATAATAAGTTTCATGACCTAAATTTTAGGTTAAATCTATTAATTCCACTCTCCTCTTCACCAATTATGTCTCTTTAGGCCTATTCAAAAGACATAGTACTAGAGACCCTACTATACCATAATTTACTAATTTAAAAACCCAAAATATTTTATATCACATAAAACTACATTGTTTTGCCAATTTTCATGAAATATTAAGGGTGGAAACTCAAGTTATTCACTTTTCAAGTTTGAAACCCTAGCCTAGGATTAGATAGGCATGTGTAAGGCCAAGGGATTTCCAAAAGGGATATTTTTAATTTTAAGGCTATTACAATGATATTAATACCTATAAAATATATTTTCATATTTCCTTCAAATTTAACAAACATTATTTTCTCTTTAATAATCACAAAATGTTATCTACAATCAAATGTGTAGAGTTATAGGTTCTTTTGCTAGAACTGTGTTACCTAAGGGTTTTAAAACTGAGTTAATTTTATTTCTACATAACTTAAACAAATTTTAACACTTGAATAATATCTTAAAAAACCATATTAATCTTCATTAATAGTTAATTCTCCTATTTTAATCATAATAAGTCTCCAATAAGATTGTTTGTAGATTTATGAGTCCTCTCAAGACATTGTGTTAGGGTTTCATTGTATCTAGCTATTTGATGGATATATGATCCCACCCAATCGATTAATTTTATCATACATGAGATATATACTATTTTTTTATTTCAAAAAACTCAATAACCTTTAATCAATCATCCACACTTTAACTTACTTGTCACTCATTATGGTATATTGGTAGACTTGTTCTTAAATAGACTGTGTGCATTTTAATAGAGACTTGGGTTTAATATTTGATAACTAAGTGTAATATATTACCAAAGGGATATAATCATTATAATAAATACTCTCTATTATAATTTTATTCCTCTAAAACAATTTAATGAGACCCTAAAGATAACCATGTTATCCTTTATTCCTTATTGTGCCAATCGAGACATAATTCTCAAAGCTTATGTTTGTTACATTTCACCTGTAGATAGATGAAAATAAATAATAAAATTTAAAACAAAAAATATATATAAATATATGATCACATACCAAGAGTGTTATGTAAATCACAAAAACTCTCTTGAAGTATTATTTCATTCATTCATGTTCTTACATCAAACAATCATATACAAAAATTTAGTGTAGATAGAGGTTTACCTAATATTAATCTTATTTTATCTTTATTATATCTATATATTATAATTTATTACAATTTATACACTCCTCCTACCTTAATACCACTCCTCCACATTTTCATGCATATATATCTTCATATATTATGCCAACCATGTAACAACTCCTTTCTTGCCAACTCCACGTATGGAGGGCAGTTACACATATGCCATTCTTGGATTAGATTTTTATTTCCATGAATTTCAAATTTTAAATATTTATACACAATATATAATACCTATCCAACATTCATCAACAATGACATATGCCCCAAAATCCAAAAGACCACTCCAAGCCTAGTCTTAAAATTTAAAATTTTAGATTAGCCATTTTGGTAAGAAACACCAAAAGGCTTAAAAATATCAAATTTTAAGATGTATAATGAATATAATACTCATAATGGTACCTAAATTACCTATAACACCCTAAAAATAATGAAATTTGTTATAATGAACTATTAGACATATTTACATACTTATCACCTTATGATGCTCTACATCATACTCCCTAAGTGGGGAAAATTTTGAGATCTTATTCAAATAGACCTTGTCCACATTTTTTATTAATTTAAAATTTATTTTATTATAATATTATAATATCCTATTACTATTTCTCCTCTTGTATTTATCCTTTATTCTCAACTAGTTCTTGCATCTTTTTCTTCTTCCCTAATCTTGTCTCTTTGTCAACTCATCTTTTATCTCCATAAAGTTTACGACATATTATAACTCATTATCTACCTAATATTTTATATTATTTATATATTAATTCTCTCTATCATAATATTCCTCCAATGGTTTATCCTCATTATTCCATCTTGCTCTTAATCCATAACTTTCTTCTTCATTGATCATGGTTTGATCAAGCAATCATTACTGGTCTAGCTTCTTAGCAATGTTTTCTATTTGGTATTAATTTTATAATGGCTGTCCATATATATATTATTCCTTAAAACTTATCATAATATCATATATATCATTTTTGGTTTCCTTATTATAATACTCTACCTTTTCCTGGTAAGTCATTTTGTAGCCCATTTGCTCATTTTGAAAGGATATCTCCTTGACTAGTTTAGGTTTATCATAACACAACACTATTTGGAAATTTTTTTTCTCATTATAATTTTTAATAACATTAATAAAATCATATGTAACATCACCCATTTAATATATTAACCTCTTACCTTGTTTTTCCTTCATTGGCTTGTTATGTTGTTCACTTGCTTATGGATCTCCTTTCATGAACCTTTATTCTTCACCTCTCGGCAAGCTATTTGATCTAGTTCTTAGGATAAGATTGACATATATTTTATCTATCCATGCTATAATAATATTAATCCTTACTTGAATCTCCTTAGGACTGATATTTTCCTGTTCCCAACATTCATTCTTTCTCCATTCAAATCCTTTGTGAGGATCAAGGTTGTCCTCCTCTTTCCTTGTCTCTATCATGGGCTCTAGTGCTTCCTTGATTATATTCTCCATGTGATCATATATTTATTCCTTTCTCATATTAAAACCCACACCTTTATGCTTAGTTCCTCTCAAAGTACACTAATGAGACTTGAAAGTCTCTTCTAGGACCTCATTATCTTGCCCACTCTTTCTTGTTCTTCTATGCTTCTTCCAAGCCTCTTTAGGTTTCTCTCTCATCACTTGGTTCTAATTTTATATCCTTATTTAAGCTAGAATTATATATATATATATATATATATATATATTTTGTGTCTATATAGCCACAATTCTCAATGTATTTGACCTCTTCTTTTCTCCATCTTGAAAATTTGCCTTTACGTCATTTATGATAGATCCAACCTTATCTTTTACTTGATTTAGGAAATCCAATAGATAATATTCAGCTTCTAGAATGGCTTCCTCATCTCATATGATGTCTAATCACTCTACTTCTTACATAATCTACTACAAAATCCTTTCTTATTTCATTTTATAATCTATCATAGGTTGTTTTCTGGCTTCATCTTCTTATGTATCTTATAAACCAACTTATTTTTGGGCTTCATCCTTTAGAAGGGTCAAATTAGACAACTCTTTAAATTGTATATCAAGTTTTCCAAGTACTGTATGAGGTGATTCAGCTTCATCTTTACTTTTCATGAGCCTATCCATCAACACAATTATTTCCTTATACAAACCATCTTCATTAGTTTTCATATTAGAAAATTCATTAGTAAAAATAGCATTGAAAACCAAACCTTAAGACCATTTAGCCTCTCAAAATTCTCTTTGATTCAACTCTCTTTATTATGGCTTCCATGAGGCATTATTATTCTTTAAGATCCTAAGCATCTCTCCTCTTTCTAGATAACAAATCACTTTTCCTTCATACATGGCTGGCCTATTAGCTTTTTATTCATCATAAGCATGTTTCTCATGCTTGATCTTCTTCATGATTTAAAATTTGGTGTCCACAACATCAAATTATTCTTCCTTCACTCTTGTACATGCATATACACATGAAAATAAATCCTTATATTTAAAAAACTAAGGCTTTTTCACCTCCATTTTCTTCTTATTAGGTTTTTTTATCTCCATGAACATCTCCTTCTTCAAAAATTTCTGCTCACCTTCCTCTTGTTCATCAATCATAAACATTTTCATCTCATTTTTGAGGTGCTTACATAGTAATTCTTATTATTCTCATTGTCTTTGATGAAAAAATTCCTTCTTATCTCCATGAATAGCCTTATAGGATACTTAACATTCTTCTTCTTCATCACCGAACCATACCATTGGCTCTTTATTATTGCATGAAATCAACCAAGAGATTTATCTTCTCTAACTTTTTGTCTATCTCACTCATCTCTTCTTCAACATCTAACACTCTTTTCCTTGGGTATTCATTCATATTTATCTCCATGTGGTAGTCTATTATCAGTCAAATAATTCCTATACTTTTCCCTATCTATCTTCATCTTCACTTGTGAAAGTATTTTTCACCTTGAAACTCTCTTGTCCAAGTCTTTTTCAATTTGGAACCCTCTTGTTAAATTATTTTTCACCTCAAAACTAGGGTAAATTTTAGTGGCCTGTATAGAATTTAACTTGAGTTTTTTTTATGAATCTCTAAGTATGTGCTTCAAAATATTGGAAAAAGTTAACAAATGGTGTTTAGGTGAGAAGGCTAATGGATAGGCAAATCATAATGGGGAACATAATTCAAATGAGCATGAGACTATAAAAAAACTTGTATATGGATTGAAAGTTTCCATTATGAATATATGGGTAGATATTTGTTTACATATAATGGAAAATAAGCTCCCATTGACTTTCTATGTAGTGGAAAACTATATTTATATGTATGAAATTTATTTCAAATAGTAGGTGAGCTAACCTAGAAAAATCACTTACACCTAGATAAGTTAGGTGAATCCACATTTTTCATCACCCCCTAAAAATATCCAAATGCAAATTTATAAAATAAAAATATTCATTAATTAATTAAGAATAACCTCTAAAATTTACCTTGCTTGAAACTATGACTATCAATTGGCATTTATCTTCTCTCTCTTGAGCTCTAGCTCTCTTATCAGGGATGCTCTACCATAAACTCTCTAACTTTGTTTTTTATTGTAATCTTGCAATTTAGCTTCATGAAATATCCATATAAATCTTTAATAAACTCAAATATTAACCTTCAACATTCAAAAACATAAACTATACCAAAAGTTTACCTATTATAATACCACTTAGTGAAGGGCTAGTGCCTACAAATACCTCATCCATTATGTTGGATATGATATTCCTCTTGATGCTTTTCATGATATCTAACTTTACTTACAAATTTTAGGTACTTTGATTCTCTTTGACACTCTTTACAAATTATTGGCTCACTAGGCTCATAAGACTTATTGAATACATAGTCTTCTCAACTATTTTATTAATATCTCATTCTTAAACACCCACTACACTTTGATCCTCTTTCAATGTATCACCATCCTATGATCCATAAATTTCATCACTTCACTTTTGGTTCTTTCTTGTATCTTGCTCATCCATTGAGATAGACATGTAGGCCTAAAATCCTAAAACTTAGATCTAAGGATCTTATCTTTTCATGAGGATTCTTATGACCCTACACTTATTCATTTTAAATCTCTCACACATCCATGTTTAATTATTAATCCACCCACACATGATGATTGAGCAAGCTATTAGATTAGTCCAAGATATTTAATGATTTGATCACTATAACCATGCACACACATAGGTTTTCATAAGGTTCATGCATTGGTTCACATACCTAATGAGGTGTATTAATTCACTTCCTCTTTCCCATCTTTTTCTCAGTTTCACTTATTAAATTCTTTATTCATCATAGTCTCTTACTTTTGATATTTCTTAGGTAAGGAGTAATCTATTCACATTTCATTTATTGGTCATGCTTTGGATCGTGATTCACATACATAGACATAGATTCACATATTTAGACTTACCTTCATGGGATTAACTTCCTAGGTAAGTCTAGGTACACTTATTTTTCCTTTATACTAGTCATTTCACTTTGTGACATTTATAACATAAGGGGGGGGGGAATTTAATCACCTAAAAGGGGTATTTGAGTGATAAGAATGATACTTGAGACAACCTATTCCTATATTATCCCTAGACCTATCTTATATCCTTTTATCACACTTTTCCAACATTTTTACAGACCATGTACATCTTTAATAAGCTAAAACATAGTCCCATACCCTTAGTTACCAATCCTAGCCCTTAGTGCCCAAAAACCTACCAACTAGACATTAAAACCACATTAAGGACACTAGAGCAACATGGTGATAGTGTATTCTATCCTATCTTTCTTGAATATATATATTTTTAAAATTAAAAACCTCTTAAGGTTAGCCTAATTATATTTTATTATCCACACAAGCTACAAACACTATAAAGACATGACTTTAAAACATTTATCCACTAGATGGAAATTAGTTGCAAAATAATTATTCAAATATGAAACAAGTTGAGTAAAATCAAGGTTATTAATCCCTATTCTACCCTACTTCTGTATACTACCATCTAAATATACCATAAGCATAGATTTTTTAGATTTCTAATCTCAAGCACACTCAAAGCATTCAAGACCACTATCATTCTATCATCACTAGAAATTACACTAACACTTAGGTGGGGAGAACTACATTGAGATTGATCCCTCCCTAAAGTATTGATATGTAGGAAACTCTCTTCACATTGGGGTGTTGAGGATGTCCAATATATCCTACCAATGAATATAGTTTTTATCTCATGCCTTACTTGCAAGTAGGATTATGGTTTGCATCCTAAATAAGCTATTATATGCATAATACATAGTTTCATATTTTTTATGTGTATGATCAAAATCCATAAACATAGGCATAATTACACCCATAATTTAGGAGTATTCCTAAACATAGGACACTAGCACCATTTTTACGACACTAAAGCCACATGGTACTACTGTCTAAGTGTGGTGCTACTATCTAAGAGAAGATCTGACATGGGGATTTGGTTGATGACATTCAAACCTATTTGTATCTTAGTTTTCACCAATCATATCTTTTGTATTATGTGTTTTATAGATAAATATCTATTTACACATATTTATTACTATTTTTATAAAGTCAAAACTAGTTAAAATATGTAATAATTTAGTGTTTATTTATTTCATATTATTTCACTGATTTAGACTACTCAACACTTTGAGAAAACATAGGATTTACATAGTTAAACCCTAAAATTTTAAAATAATCTCCTACTTGATAGAGATCATATCCTTTATAGAAGGCCTATAAACCTTTTTATTCACACTTTTAAGTTTTTTACAATTTTAGTAATTATTTAATATATGAAAAACTTGTGTTAATTTAAATCGAATTAAACTTCCTTATCTTGAAAAACAATTGTTTAATCATTAGAACATATAGGGAACAATAATTCAAATTTATTCACACACTAAGGGTCATCATACATGATGAATCCATCAAATCATATATGAAACATTTGGTCAAAATGAGGGCTATTACATTATACCTATATTATATAAGCACCATTGTTGATGCACCAACCAAACATTGGGTGTCTAAATAAACAAAAACAAAATCATTTCCAAGAGATATACTAAGTTATTAATCAATACATTAAAGCGATTCGAGTAGGAATAATCACAACAATTTTTTTTTTTATTATGTTTTAAACCACATGTTTGAAACATAGTTAAAATTAACATTTAAATGGCCTTTAAAAGCTTAATTTTTCTCAAAATTTTCAAACAAATATTTACATGCCCATAATTTTCATACAATATTTTTCATTATAAATGTTTGAATAATGATATTTATTATGACAAGCTATAAATTTATTGAATTCAAACACCTTTTTTTATTAGGTCTTTGAATTATATTTGAAAATTATAATTTAATATTCATCCCATAGTTTTTGTCATGTAGTTGATGTTAATATCTCCATGTAGTTCCATTAGTGTTGTACCGATATCCATATTCCTTATAATCCAACTAATACCCAAGTATTTATGATGCCAAATAATTTATTATATGTAGTATTTCTAACTATTTTATCAAAAGTTAGGGATTATGAAATTAATATAATCTAATTTATAATAAACATTAGAGTAAAATAGAATGTTAAGATATAAAATAAATCACATGAACTAATATGGAACTTACTATTTTTAGAAATATGATAAAAAGAGAAAGTACCAAATAAGAATGACTTATCTAGAAATGAAATAATGTAGGACTTTGACTATGAATGTGTAATCAAATGAGTGGCTAATGAAGATCATTTTTTTAATTCCCTAACACACACACACACACACACACACACACACACACGCGCGCGCGCGCGCACGCGCGCACACACACACACACACACACACACACACACACACACACACACACACACACACACACACACTCACACACACACACACACACACACACACACACACACACACACACACACACACACACACACACACACACACACACACACACACACACACACACACACACACACACACACACACACACACACACACACACACACACACACACACACACACATGCACGCGCGCGCGCGCGTGCACACACACACACACACACACACACACACACACACACACACACACACCAATTTAAAATTTTAGAATAGGGTCCCAATATTAATTTAACTTCCTTTTTTGGTCTTTTGAAGCATATTTATATGATATAGAAGTTTGAAAATTATGAGTTTAAGGAATTTATTTGATGCTTAAGAAATTCACTTGACTATATTGGTATCTGATTATTCTTAACATAATCCATATGTTTCATCTCATTATTTTTAGGGTGTTTTTAAAGATAAAAGGAATAAAAGTTGTGTCTAAGACATACTATACAATTTACTCTTCACCTTAAGTTTTATTTAAAGTGTTTATGTACATGGTCTAATTTATGATTTATAGGGGCCAACTAGGCTGACGTGTTTTTCTTAAAATGAGTTTTGTTGTCTATGTTATGTTTTTAGTAAATAATTTTTCACTTAGGTGTTTATTAGACCATCCTAGAGTTAATTATTTCCATGCATCATCATTATTCTCATCCATAGCACTAAGATAAAAGGTACAAATCATCCTAGCCTCTTAGAGGTGACATTAATAAAAAATTGTATACAAAATATCCCAAGTGGATCATCAAGATCCATCCATGTGTCACCATCCCAACCTCTTAGAGGTAATGTCAAATAATCCTTTTATACATAAGATCTCAGGTAAGTGAATCATCGAGAGTCATCCATGTGTCACCATCCCAACCTCATAGAGGTGACATTAGTAAAACCTTTTGTATATAAGATCTTAGGAAAGTGGATCCATGAGAGCCTTCTACATGTCACCATCCTAGCCTCTTAAATGTGACATCAACAAATACTTTTATATGAAAAATCTCAATAAAATGGATCATCAAGAGCCATCCACATGGAACCATCCCACTAACCTAGAAGTGACATCATCATGGACCCATTTTGGGTATTTCTAACAAAGAAGATCACTGATAGCCATATAATTATCACCATCTTACTAAATTACAATCCCAAGAGTAATATATACTATCACACCTCAACCATCAGTAAAAAAATTACATGTATACACAAGTCCTTTGAATACATGTAAGAAAACAACAAAGACACCACCTCTAATCTTTAAAGAGTGGAAAAGGGATATTTTTCATATTAAAATGATCAAGCATTTGGGAACATGCAGAAGAAGACACATGGAACTAAAAACTGATGGATTTG
Source organism: Torreya grandis (assembly GCA_037957365.1). Classification (NCBI taxonomy): domain Eukaryota; kingdom Viridiplantae; phylum Streptophyta; class Pinopsida; order Cupressales; family Taxaceae; genus Torreya; species Torreya grandis. Next base: position 312,650 of record JARHVA010002832.1, read on the forward strand.
GCTTTATTAATTTAAAATTAAAATACTAGGTAGGGAAAGTAAACAAAACCATTACAGGTATTAATTCACATGAATTAATGAATTGTTGCATTCATTTCTTAGGGTCAACACAAATAAAGCAATATATTTTGAATTTCCAAATCCACTTTATTCAAATTTATTTCAAAACATTCTAAGTGCATATTGTGAATCTAGAACTCTCTTTTGATGAAAACATTTAATATTCAAAATAGATATTCAATGGGAGTCATAGCTCATATTCTAGTTCCCTTTACAGACTCTATTTTAGGGTTGACTAAAAATACTAATATAAAATCTGATTTGATATCCTTGAACCATGAATTTAAAAATTATTTGTTCATTTGGGATGTGGTCAAGGTAACATATCCCTATAGAGCTAATGATCTATTGACCATCTTAATACAAAGATACACAGATGACCTAATGAGCATCAATGTAGCCAGACTCCAAAACATAGTGGCCAAGTCTGAGGTAGTGCCATACATAGACATGTTATTTGATTTATTTATGAAAGGAAAATTTTTAACAAAAATAATACACTTTAGGGTAAGTAAAGCACCATCTCCATATATTAGTGGCAAAAACATTGAGAATTATTATATACTTCTGGTGCCAGAGATGTCATATAGGCAAGATATGATGAACACATGGTTTCTCAACAATAATGTTAGCAATAAGCTATAGGAATGGATTGTAACCCAAACAACTTCATAGTTTGGGGCCCAACCTCCACCATTCATATTAGTGTGTTGAGTCTAGGGGTGAGAATTTCCATGGCCCTTTAAAAAAAATATAGTTTTTTAACCATTTCATATGTTAATGAGACATGGATCCCTTTACTAGACATGATTTTTAAAGATAACAAAGTTATAGTAATTAGAGAGATCATTATCTCTAACTTAATTAATAGAATCAATAATAATAGAATATTTCTAGATGGAAACTTATATATGATTCCATATGAAGTGGATGTTATAACTGCAATGTCCATTCATCATTTCATGAATCCTAGAAACTGTTAGTGGAGTATCCTTAAAATAAGATATGCAATCTATTCAACATTATCCATGTGTATGATTTTAGGAAGAACATGAATAGGTTTAATGAGACATTTTACCCTATGGTTTATTAGAAAATTTATGAATATAATATGTATACTTGTCTAATCAAATAAATAAGTCTATTCAACAAATGGGTGACTAATAGTTATACCATGAGTGCATAGTAATCAAAATATAAGGTAATAGAGTGCATCCTTTATATGTAAAAAGTATTTTAATTTATAAGGTTTCCAATTAGGAAATTACACTTAATTGGTAGATAGTGTTGACCCTGAGTTAATGAAGGCAAAGAAGGTAGACATCCATCTAACCCCTATTAGTATTGGTTATATGTAGTACATAATATGGGAGAATATCCAATTGTTTGGGAATATCAGGAGACATTATGGGTTCAAATAGGAACCCTAAAAAAACTTGGATTTGAGGAAAAATGTTAGGGAGCACCTCAAAAAATATGAAAGAAAACTCAAGATCAACTATAGACATCAAGTTTATGACCATGACAATATATTAATGAATGTTGAATATGATTGTGAACTATCCATAAGGTTTCACATGGCCAACATGTCTATGATTATGGCATATAGGATCCAATATTATCCTAATATCACTAGATAAGATGCTAAAATAAGTAATAAGCTGAAATGGGTTTTAAAACCTATTCATGGACCCCCTCCTCAAGAAAAACTAGGAACACAAGAAGATGCTAGCCCATTTTGGATAGCTCATGTTGAAGAGTAAGTGGAGAGTCCTCTAACTTCCCATGAACACACATTTTATTCTACCTCCCCATATCTCATATATGAATAAGAAATGCCTATAAGTCCAAGTAGAGTAACTAACCATTGCATAATAGTTAAATATTCCTTCATTCTTGTCTCAATTACATTTTACATCTTATTTCACATCACCAACAAAATCATCCTAACCTACTAGATAATTAACATCACCATCCATATTTATTCTAGCAGTGACTACTCTTTCCACTTCATCGCCACCTACAATTGCCATTCCTTTTTTTTTTTGACTCCACATCTTATCAGGAAAGCCTCTACTACTACCAAAATAATAATTACATATGTAAGTAATCCCAATCCCCCACCTATTACTCCTCAAAAGGAGGAAGTGAAGGAAAAACCTAAAAAAAGTCCCTGCGGAGAGGGAGGATAGAAGAAGGGGCACATGATGATCAGACCCTATCATGGTCTATGAAAATGAATAAGAATATAGAATAATGGCCAATGAATAAGACTGGGTATTTGAGACAAAAACTAAATAGTCATGATCAATTAGTGAGACAATAGAATTGGATCTAGAAGATGATTATTGTCTAAGGAAAGTGCCTAGTCAGGGGGGAACATAGTTGATTAAAGGATATAAAGAGGTCAATCAAAGGTATGATACCTCAATATTTATTGAACTATTGTAAGATACAAGGGTAGATGCAATAGGATAGGAAGATTCACAAATAAGATCTATAATACAGGGGCCATCCCCAACTACATCTCCAAGCTCACCACCTCAAATCAAAGACATGTCAACTATAGAAGCCAATGGTATAGTTTTTACTCTTTTGATTATAATTCCTACAAATCCACATTATTTGGCAACTTACTCAATTTATTTAATAACATCTGGTATAACACATTATTTACATTCTTTATATTCTTTAATGTAATTAACCTAGCCCCACGATATTGCTACATTACGATTTTTTCCACCATAGACCAGCCTACTATTATGGATCATATGTCCACTACTGATATGAATTTTGGGGTTTCATAGCCTTTTTTAAATAACTAATTTCAAAATATATTAATCACCATAATGACCTATTCATTTTTTAATAGGACCAATCCCCTAAGCCAAGCAAAAGGGTACAATTTAAAAACCTAGTGTCTATTTCTATTTTTGTTTCACAAATCACCCCTACTAATCCATCTAAACAAATATAAATTCATTTTATTTGAGTCACATATACATAGACACCTATAATTTTAGTACACAAAATATAGGTGAAGGCTAAATATATCATGGATACACTAGTCCATAATAAGGTTACTAGTTGGAGGAAGGATATTCTTCCTTTTACTATAATAAGGACATCCTCAACAAAGGATATGCTACATCCAATGCCATCCCATTCACCTACTCAAGTATATCATCCATCTCAATAATCTTAACAATCATAAACAACTCAATAAACACCATATATAAGGTAAATAGAATAAACAGTGTAATAATTTGTATTGAATATTCCTTCATGGAACAATAAACTACAATAGGAAGAATAAAATGGAAGACATGACTTGTAAATAAATAATCAACCTATAGTTAAAATTATTTTTGATAGACATACAATGGATTTGATAAAAGTCAAGAGGAAAATTATTATAGCTAAAGGCCAATAGATAGAGATGGAGAAGAGAGAAGATATTTTCTCTCTAACTAAGAGAAGGAAGGTGAATCCATCAAACCCAAATAGGATTAGAGAAGAACTTATAGTTTTTTAGATGTAATAAGAAAGGTAATAAAGTAAATGTTTATAAGTTTTGATCAATTCATGCAGAAGAAGCCATAGGTGAGTACCATATAGGCCTCCAAAGAGATAGTGGATAATTTATAGGGGATAGATCATTAGGTGTTCACCACACATACCATACACATCCTCCACCAGTTACATACCATGCACCTTCAATTGAGTCATATCCTTTTAGTGGTATGATAGGTGTGTATGAGTGCAAGGTTTTAACTAGTTGATATCATTGCTTTAATAAGGTCTACTAAGGCCACCTCCCAACCCAAATGGGGAAACATTATTCAATTATTAAACAAAATAAAATATATTAATGGAAAATTGTGTTTTTTAATCCAAACAAAAATAAATAAGGCTTAATATAACCTCAATTTAATGATAGGATCTAAATTTTCTTAGGAAAAGAATGGTATTGCTCTAATATGGATAGTATACTTGAATGTCATGAAGATATGTTGGGTTTGGTTTAACAATTTGAAACTTGGAGAGGGGAGTTATATCTATCCTCACTTCTTAAGAGTCATTCAAGTAGTTACTCCACAAGGGTAATTGGTTCCCATCCCCATTTATGAGAATCTTATACAAGAAACATTAGATAGCTTCAAAAAATAGATCAAGGGGATTATTTACAAAACTAGTGTTGAGATAATTCAACAATTCAATTTTGTAAGAGAAAAAATATAAGGACTAAGTCACTTTATACTGAGGTTAGATCTACATTTGGTGCAAAAAAATTTATGGATAAGATTCCTTAATTATTTAAAAGAACTCTACATGATTTTGAGACTATTAAGATTGACTTATAGGTGATTCATGCTCTTTACCTTTAGATGGAGGAAAATAAGTAATCAATAGTGGAAATAGGTGTCATTCCAACATCACCTCAGAGTACTCAACTTCCCATGTACACATTGGTGCATACTTAGATTGGACCATAATATTTCTCACTACTAGTAGCTAAATCAGGTTCATCTATAAATCAAACATATATTTTAGTTGTAACACAATATTTAACTTCAATTCCACCTAATCCTACATCTACTTCAAGCTAACTTCTAGTTACACTTTTTTTGTTAATTTTAACTTTGGTTACAACTCCAATTCAATCGATGTTAGCTTCTACATCAACTTTATCATAGTGTAAATTCTTCCAATGGTGCCACATCAACACCATCTAATTATATATATGTACTTGCATGGTCTAGTTTATTTGAAACTGTTAGTTCTAAATCTATTATATATATATATATATATATATATATATAGTGTTTTTAGATGAATAATTTTATTCTAAGTGATCAATGTTATATATGAATGCTTTGCATGAAATTAACATAAAATGTTATTTTTTTGGACTTGTATTTTAGATTTCATTTGAGAGATGAGTTCTTCCCCATCCCAAGCTTATTTATATTTGTATCCTCCTATTAATAATAAATTTTGAGAAGTTATACAATTTAAGTATTGATGTGTAAATCTTGATTCTTATATAATTTGTGGATGTGTAAGAAGTGCTATCATTCTAGTTTCTTAGTCTTTGGTTTTTTATGAGTTATATTTTACTTAAAATCATTCATATTAAGCTATAGATGATCTAAATGAAATTTTCATATAAATCCTAGACCCCCTTGTAAATGTGTTATTGTAGTGTAACAAATGTGGAAACCTTTGATTCCATGTGTTCAAGTATATTGTATTTTGGTCCCCTTTAACTTCTAACTATATTTGATTATTAATGTGTTATAATAACTTATAATGAACATTGGTCTTTTTATTTCTTGTCCAACTTCTAGTTCAAGTTATAGGACTGAAATTTTTCATCTAGTGTGGTCCATAAGCATCCCTTCCTACCCTAACATTCCATACTTTTGAGTTGATTTTGAAGTCTTACCCACCTTAGGTTAGAACCATCATTAGTTCACCCATATAAATTATATGTAGATTCACTAATATCCTACTCATCTATGGTAAATATCTACCTCACTTACCATTATTCCACTAATAGGTTATTTATAAAACCCTATACCCTAAAACTCATGCCTTGGAGTGAATACCTTTTTATTGGCCCTGCAATGCTAAAGGCTACCTTTCAAAAGTTTGTATGGTGTGCATAAAACCCACATCAATAAATATATCAAACTTAAGTTAGTGATATAAGGATTATCATACCTATACCTCTATTTTATTTAAAAATAATCACTTGAGTTTTAATATAATCACCTAAAATACTTCAAGGTCAACCTCAAACACTAACTTATTATTCCCTCCTTTGCAAATACATAGAAAAGTTAGGTCTGATAATGGAGTTAGGAGAGAACCATGATCTTAGTCATTATCTCTAAGTAGATAAACCCATATTCCATCACTCCTAATGGCCCATCCACAACCTCAAATTTAAGCTCTAATTTGGGATCTAACTTGGATGATTGGTTCTGATATTAATGATTTAGGAGTTGTCTATGACTTACCTAGGAACCTTGAGAAATATTTGCCTTTCTTTTCTCCCTTGTGAGGAAGAAATGTAGAAGAATAATCAAGGCCTTCAAAAATTATTTGGGAATGTTTAATGTAACCTATGAAGACATGGCATATATAATACTTCCCTTCACATTTTAAGATGTAGCCTATGACTAGTTTCTCAAAATCCCAAAAGGTTCAATCTCCTCTTAGGAAGAATTTTAAAACACTTTTTTGGCATAATTTGGTCATGTCACCAATGCAAGTATTATTCATCAACACTGTTAAAGCATGAGAAGAGATCCAAATGATCCAATTCAAGCCTTCAATTATATAATATGGAAGATGTAAAGTAGACTTGAGACTATTTACACACCTAATGAAGTATTGTCCCTAGAGATGTACAAGAATTCTCTAGAACCTATGACTATTATATTTATATACAGAGTTGTTGGTATTGATACATTGCCTTTAGATTATGTCAAATATATTGATTTAAAAATAAATTGAACCCTCAAATGCAGTCTTTGGGCCCACCCACTCTTGGTCCTATTCTTACAACCTTCAATTGAATTCCAAATACAAATCAAAACACTATGGCCCAATACTAGAATCTAGTTTATAATAAGTTTCCTTTAACCTAGGCTTTACCCAATAAACATCTTGACTTCTTAAATAATTTTATTCCCAACTAAAAAATAATAAATCAATCATTGATACTATTCAATATTAATATATCATAGGCAACCAATTTTGATTCCATAAAAATAAAGTTGAAATTAATCCATATGAAGGTCTAGAAATTGAGCAATGAGTTTCTAAACATGTAAAAACATATGGGTAATACTGGAGGGTAGAATACCAATAAAGGATTCAAATTCAAGAGACCTAACATGACTTTTAATAGGTTTATAAATAATCAATAAAAACATGCCCCATCTAACATGATGTTATAGATCAATATTATAGAAGCAACCCTTACTAATTGGTCTAAGTTCATAAAACTATGTAATATCGTTAGATTGACTACATTGAATTGTGTATATCCTTCAATATATTTTAGAAGGTTATGGATAAGAAAGAAAGATCTACACATCAAATATAACCTTATTCCTCTACTGATCATGGACACTCCAGCACCACAATGGTCTTTGAAACCTAATATCTCCCATTTTTAGAAGAGGATGATAATGAACTAGAGGATATGATATTCATGCATTCCAATAGTTTGAGACGAATAACTATAGATTAAGGATACAAAAAATTAATACTTCAAAACCTATGAATAATAATTCTAATAATCTTATATATCATCAATCCAATAAAAACCCACCCCCATCTAAGACATATGAGTAGTTGTAGAGAACAAAACCAAAAAGCAAGGTTGGGTACAACATTATTGAATACATGAAGAAGATTAAGGATAATATTAACCTAGATGAACTACCTCAAATCATTAATCACATAAAACTATTTCTTAAGGCCCTAACCTAAAGATCATCTACATTAGACAAATCTAAATATGCACATGCCAATGTGATGATATTTAAATATAAACTTGAAGTACCATCAATTCTACTAACTATCTAAATGTTTATAAATAATGTGCATAAGTACATGGTTTCCTTAGGCACCTCCACCAATGTGATGGTAACAGTTGTATGTCAAAAGCTGGGATTGACCCCGTACAAGTCAAAGAGAGTGGTCTTATAATTAGAAAATTCTCTAGTACCATGTGTTACATAATTATAAAACATACACATTTAGTTGGCATCTGAGCCATATGTGTAATAGATCATCAACATCTTGTTCATTGACATTCCATAAACCTAGTGGTTATTACTAAGCCATTATTTTTCTAAGAAATTTAACGGATATTGTTGATGCAGTGGATTTCACCCTGGATAGGAGGCTGAGCTCTTGCCTTCCACACACAATAATGGAAACTCCCCTCTTGCTTGTGGGCAAGGAAAAACTAGGGGAAAAGTATCTAGCTAAGGGCTAGCTCCCTTTGATGCATCTGAGTTATGCCAATAAGTGCTAATACATACATGCATACATACATACATACATACATACATACATATATATATATATATATAATGTGGGGGGGGTGAAAAGGGAGGAAGATTATAGGAAAACAAAACCTAATCTAAGAGGGTGATGCACCAAATAATTTCAACCTACTCACACTCACAATCTGAACCATAAAAACACATACATACACTTTAATTGGTCAAAGGGCTAGACTGTAGGAAGCTTGACAGGGAGGCTTTAATGGAACACACAGAAAAAGGACTTACCATAGGTGCTGTAGGAAAAGCACACTATCTAGTAACCTCCTTCTACCTCTGCACTCCAGGTACAACTCTTCTTGTCACCTGTAAGAATGGTGCCTTATAGAAACTAGGTGTGTTGGTGTCAACCCTATGAAAGCATTAAGAAATAATGACTAAACAAAAGACTAACACTCAGACACACTCAGAGAGATATCTAACCAGAATAGAGGTAAAAATGCATTTTTATTGATTCTAGGTGAAAATTGCCAGGGCTTCTGCCTTACAATGTGAAAGATAGGTCCTTTTAAAATGAGAAGTTACAATATATATATGGATAAGAGAGAAACAAAAGTGCCTCCTTTGAAAAATAATTTTGGCACCCTTTGACAAGTGGCCCATCTGTGTCCCAAGGGCATTGGGAAGAGGAAGCTACTAAAACATAAATGTTGTGTCGGCTCTGATTCTGACTTCAAGCATTTAAAAACATAGGCCACACCATTTCTCCACAAACAAGACTACTCCTTGAAGGAACGCACACAATTTGTCTACTCATAAATACAAAATGGATAAAAATGGGTTACACCGTTCACTATTTGTGTCCCTTGATGACCACTTGGCAAGCACTGTTCCAACCACTAGAACTAACTCCTTGAGTTGACACCTTCCTTCGCCACCTAGACTATTTTGTCTATTTCTACACTTGGCTCTTTTGTTTTTTCCTTGCCTTGTATCTTTTGGCTCCTTTTTGGTTGGTGCTCAAGAATTTAGAGATCAAACAACTATTTCTCTACTATAAAATTGATGTCTACAGGCTTGTCACTATTTGAAAACCAATGGCTAGTCTATTTCCCTAAAATTGATGGCTTCAAATATGTCACCATCCTTAGCAATTCCTTCATTCTTTTCCTTTGATTGCCTTCAAAAATTACCCTTTGATAAATTTGCTTTGGTACTGTCACTGACCAAGTGCCCTCTGCAAGGTCACTTGTCCTTTGGGAGACTCTATTGAACCTTCTCATTGAACCATTCTTTTGAACCAAGCTGTTGAACTGATTGTTGGACTTTGCCGATGAGCTTTGCCATTGAACCAAAGTGATGAACCAAGCACTTGAACCAAACTGACTGAACCAAACTATTAAACCAAGCACTTGTCCATTTTCAACTAAGTGTTGGAAACCCATTTATTTCCTATAGAGTCTATAAAATTTCTCTACAGAGTTCGTAGAAATGGGCCTGCAGAGTCTCTAGAAATTCTCTAAAGAGTCCATAAAAATTCCTATAGAGTCCGTAGAAATTTTTAGACTCGTGCAAAATCAAAAAATGAACTAGCTCAAAATAACAAGGAGAGAAGGGGACTGATTTTGCCCTGTTGGACCAAAAATGGTCAACAAATTGGTGACTCCTAGGGGAAGCATGCTTCATTTTCTGATCAAAGACCAGTATGACCTCCTATGCCTAAAATCACCACATAGTCGACTACTAAGGGTGTCCCTTTCTAATTCATTGAATTGCCTTTAAAATTACCAAAGTGACTGAGGTTTGAGAGTACCCATCCTTATTTAGTAAACTACTTTCCCAAACCTGCTATAAAGAACACCTACGCAAGAAGGCCACGGTTACATCCTATAATAGCTATGGCATTACCCTTTGTGACTTTTCATGGTCAGAGTACTTTGAATATCTAATGTTATGACCCAATTCTAGGAGTAGTCCTCAAAAGTGTGCCTCCTTTTGATGGAGAGGGGCCCATTACAGTTATTAAACACATCAGAAATATTGTTAACCTCTGCAATATTCACAATGTCACTAAGGAGAATATTGAAATTAGATTGTTGGCATTATCTCTCAAGGGCAAAGCTCTGGATTGGTATGGGACTTTACCCATAAATTTAGCTGGTTCCTAGAATGAATTGGGTACTCTCTTGATGAACCATTTTGGGGAGAAGAGTGACCACCTCTCACTTGCCAAGTAGTTGACTACAATGAAAAGAGCTCCACACGAATACATGCAAGATTTCAACACTCAATTTTAGAAGATACGGGATATAATCCCCATTATAGTAAAGTGGAATCCTAGCTATGCTTTCCTATATTACTTAAGAGCATTGAATAGCAATATCATTGTTATGATACAGTCCATGGGAGGACATGTGTTGCTTGCCGCCTATGACATAGCTATAGTGGTTAAAAATTGCCTAGTACAGGCTGGAAAAATAGCTCTTAGACCTCATATGCCACTTTTCCCTAAAATGCTACCTCAAATTTAGACAGTTGCTCCCACCTTAGCTCTTCTACCTAGCACAAAAGAGCCAGCTGCTACTTCATCAAATGAACTCCATGAAGTCAAAAGTCTGTTGCAAAATGTGACAGATGAACTAGTGGCTATTAAAAGGTAGCAAGCTCAAAATAGCTGACCAAATCAAGGATATCAGTATTATGTTCAAACAAATAGACCCCATTTCCAAAATTATAATCAAGGTCAGGGTCAGTTTGCACAGACCAAACCTTTTCAAGGCTACAATCTAGGTGCCCCTTCATCATCCAAGGCTATGGTGCCCACTGAAAACAATCTGGTGCAAGAATAGCCAAGTTGCTCAACCATGGGATATGGTCAAGAGTAAGATGTTTATGCAAATGATATGATGGGTCACTACCCAAATGTATAAGATAATTAGGTAGCCACCCAATTCCAAGGTTTTGAGGCTTCAATGTAACCCATCACAAGCAGTAGCAAACTCAACCTGATTCTACTCTCATGAATCACTTAGAAGGAGAGTTTTATGCAATCAATTACGTGGGTATTACAGAAAATCAAGGTGATTGTGTCGTAGCCAACACAAGATCTAAAAGAAGAGAAATGGAAGAAGCTCAGGCTACTACCCAAATGTTAGCAATACCTTCTTCATCACATGTAAACCAAAGGGTTCTAAACTTTAGACTGTCAGTTGTACCTTCAGCACCTTAGCCTATGCCTCAGGCCATAAGTAATCCCAAAGAAAATCTTAAAGAAGGAAACCCTCAAGTCAATGTGGTAGACTAGATGAAGAAGTTTCACATGAACTTCTCCTTGTGGGATTCATTGTCAATACTAGGGCAAAAGGACATGCTGTAAAAGGAATTAAATGAGCTGAATGAACAAGTTGTCCTACCAAAAGCTGATAATGTTTTGGTGATGAATGGATAGCCTTCCACCTCAGGTCAGGTCAAGAAATAAGAAAAGGTTCCCCCTTTTTATTTGTCCTTGGTCATAAGAGATTTCTTGGTTCATAATTACATCATTGATAGTGGAGCAAGCACCCCAGTGATGCCCAAATGTATAGCCAACAAGCTGGGGTTGAAATATGAAGAGATGACTAAGGGAGTCCTGCAACTGGATGAAACACCATCAAAGATAGTTGGGGTGGTGAAAGGTTTGAGCTTGATGCTACATGCTTGCTCAAACTTCTTAGTTTAGCATGATGTGGTAGTGGTGGATGTCCCTCTTTACTTTGCTATCTGCTTATCCAGGGATTTCACATCTAAGATAGGCGGCTACCTAGTAGCGAACTGGTCTTATCTAGTTTTTATAACCAAGTATGGGACTAAATTTAAGATTGAATCCAAGCCACTCCATAGAGATCATCTGGAACCATACTCACTTAAGGTAGCAAATGTCAGCTATGCCATTATTGACCAAGAAGAGTTCCAAGTAGATCAATCTCCATCCTCTGCCCTTGAAGGAGTTACAGACCTACTCTTAGACGAATGGGGAAGTGACAACTTCAAGCATGATCCTTAAAAATTAATAGAGGAGGTAGGCCTTGGAATTTATTGCATGCATGAAGAGGGTAATTTTATACCAAATCTAATGAAAATGAGCCAAGAAAGCTCAGGTCTATGGCAGCTATTCTTTGATGGTTCAAGAAGTAAGTTGGGAGCTAGTGGTGGAGAGGTGCTAGTTTCTCCTTCAAAGGAAAATTACTTTTTGGATTTTTAGTTCCAATTTTCCTTCACATACAATGTTTTGGAGTATGAATCCCTCATCCATAGTTTGGATTGGGTGAGGAAAAGAGGAATCAAAGAGCTAAAAGTTTTTGGTGACAGTGAGTTGATTGTCAATCAAGTAAGAGGCCAAAATTTGACAAAGAATTCTTTACTGAAGTCCTAAAAACATAGGGTATGGGACTTAGTGGAAAATTTCTTTACTTTTAATATTACCTCCATTCTTAGAGAGTAGAACAAGCAAGTAGATAAGCTAGTAGCAGTTGGTGCCCAGTTTGATATCCCCAGGAAAATAGGCTGAGACCATAGCTCATGCCATTTAAAGGTATCAATCTGACCCTCTATACCTGACAACATCACCAACTAGTAGGTCTTTGACAGTGACAAAAAAATATCACTCTTCTTGTAAGAAGTTGAGTTTGCTACAAAAACTAGGTTAAGCTACAACAGCAATATGGCAGCCAAATTGTTTAGCTGAAGAACAATAAGCTCCCCAAAGGTTTGGTCACTCTAGAGAGTATCTTCAATGGAGATGACCAGTTGAAAAGTGACAAGGCATGCATTGCAATGAAGGAGGAGCACCATGAAAAGGTTGAAATATTCAAAGATAAGATGCTTGCACTTGGGAAAGTGTGTACAGACCGTGAAAGGCAAGCCTTCATCTTGTTGTGCCAAGAATTTGTTGATGTCTTTGCCTAGGAATATAGTGATTTGAGGGGTTTTGACCCAAATCTGGCCCAACATACCATTGAGTTGGAAGAAGGCACCAGACCAATCAAGTAGAAGCAAAGGCCTATCAACCTAATGATTGAGCCTCTCATCCAGAAGGAACTCACCAAGTTGATTGAGTCTAGGATAATATTTCTAATACAATACTCTTCTTGGCTGGCTAATCTTGTTCCTATCTAGAAAAAGAATGGGGAGATCATACTGTGCATTGATTTTAGAGATCTCAATAGAGTCTCTTTGAAAGACCATTATCCTCTCCCAAGCATGGAGTAGATCCTTCAAATGGTGGCAAGAAGTGAGTGTTTCTCCCTCCTAAATGGGTATTCAGGATATAATCAGATTGTGGTGCAAGATTGTGACCAACACATGACAGCCTTCACTACCAAATGGGGGACATTTACTTATAGGAAAATTCCATTCAGAATATCTAATGCCAGTGCCACCTTCCAACGAGCCATGGACATGGCCTTTCGAGGCCTAATAAATAACACTATGCTAGTATATCTTGATGATGTGATAGTTTTCTCCAAGGAGGTGAGCCAACACATGAAACACCTCAGACAAGTCTTTGAGAGGTGTAGAGATTTTGGTATCTCTCTTAACCTAAGGAAATGTGTGTTCACTATCCATGAGGGGAAGCTCCTTGGCCATGTTGTTTCAAAGGAAGGCTTGACCATTGATCCAAAGAGAGTGCACTCTATCTTGGAGATGTCCTTGCCTAAACACAAGAAGGGCCTACAAAGCTTTTTTGGCAAGATAAATTTCATCCATAGATTTATCCCAAATTTTGTAGAGGTAGTGAAGCCATTGACCTCTATGTTGAAGAAGGGTGAGGATTTCACATGGAAAACACAAAGAAAGGATAGTTTTGAATAAATCAAGTAGGTCATAGCCTAGGCTCCTACTTTGATTAGCCCTGACTTCACCAAAGATTTCAACCTCTACACCTTCGATAATGAAGAGGTAATCTCTGTCATGCTTACCCAAGAAAATGGTGATAACCTTGAGCAACCAATTGTATTTTTTAGCCAAGGCCTAGAGGGTTTTGAGGTTAGATACACATATGTGGAGAAGCAATTCCTTGTGGTCATATGGAGCCTAAATAAATTTAGGCATATGTTGTCCAATAGCAGAATTCACCTCATGGTTCCACATCCCAACATCAAGGATTTCTTGATCAAATGAGACCTGAATGAAAAGAGAGTAGGGTGGATCACTAAGGTGATGGAATACGATGTGGATATCAAGATCACCAAACTGGTAAGAGGGGAGTTTCCATTGTCATGTGTGGAAGGTAAGAGATTAGCCTCTTATCTAGGGTGCAATCCAATACATCAACAGATACATGGAGACCAACTTATCATACATGTGGTTACCCTAGAAGGGGGTATACAACAAGATCTAAGTGGACTATGAACCCAAGATGAGACACCTGATCACTAAGTACAACTCAGTTAATGAAAAGGTAGACTTTGTATCTTCACATACAAGTATATACATGTTTCCCACTAGACAAGAATATGCATTACATGAACAAAATTTTTAAGATTCATCTTAGATGTGGACACTTCAATTAGATGGATCTAGGTCAAGATAAGGTTCCATTATGGGCACCACCCTGAGAGATCTAAATGTAAATAATTAACTTTATAATTATAGGTTGTAGTTCCCCTATATGAACAATAGTGTTGAATATGAAGCTCTGATCCCAAGCTTATAGTTTATACTCAAACACAATGTTAAAATTTTTATAGATCATTGGTGAATCTAAACTAGTGGTCAATTAGATAAACAAATAAGTATTAGTGTAATCTCACTTACCTAAATAAGTACAAGCACAATGCTTGGGATTTGATTAAGTCATTTGAAGGATTCAACATCAAAGCCATTCTTATATAGAAGAAATAGATAACCAATTTTATAGCATCTTCAAATACTAATCTAGAACCACTCTAGGAGTCAAAGATGTAGAAGTTATAAGTGGAGTTGGTCCTTTGTCCCTCTATCCAATATAATTTCAAAAAAAATTAGGTGTTTAATGATTATCAATATATAATTGAATTCATTAATAGCTTTAGATATTTCAAAGCTAAGATAATAGATGAACAATATGTCAAACCTATGCATGGTGAAGACCTGGGAGAAGATGGTTCTTTTTAATTAAAGGATAATTGTATCCCTTTAAATGTGGTCTCTTTAGAGTGATTTTTTTAACTATACCCCCAAGATTAGAAGTAGAAACCACCAAGAATGACTAAATCAACTTTTGCCAAATAAAATTCAAGAACTAACCAACATGATAAATAGGTGAATGTAGGCCTAAAATAAGCTCAAATTAAGAAACAAAATATCAAATACCTACTAAAAGGATACAAAGATGTGATATCCTATACATACAAAGACCTAAAATTCTTCAACCCCAAAGTCATTACTCACACTTTCCAGTTGAATCCAAATCATAATCCTTTTAGGTAGAGATAAAGGCTAGTAAATTAAATTATAAAACCTATAGTTAAAACATAATTATATATTATACTATAGGTTATAATTTTTTTCCTAATTAGGCACTCTACTTGGGTACTTAGTTTGGTACTAGTTAGTAAAAAGAGTGTAGAAATGAGACTATGTTGATTTTAGTAACTTGAATAGAACATCATAGAAATAAAATTACCCCTTTCCCTCATTGGATGAGGTAATTTAAATTTTAAGTGTATCATATATGAGTCCTTATTAGATGGGTTCTCTAGCTAAAATTAGGTACTTGTAGAGTTAGAGGATCAGATGAAGACTACCTTCACAGTAAAGAGGGGAAGATTTGAATATAATAGGATATCATTCAACCTAATTAATTTAGGAATAACCTTTAATAGAGACATGGACTTTTATTTCCATGGGTTGGTTATAAATTTCATCATCATATACATGGATGACCTCACTATCTTCTCAAAAAATAGAGTTGATCATATAAACCATATTGGAATGGTGTTTGATAGATGCAAAAGGTGTTGAGTGTTAATTAACTTGAAGAAAAATATATTTGGATTTATTGAAGTTAAACTATTAGGCCATATCATCACCAAATATGGGATCTCCATTAATTTGGGTTGAGTTTAGGCCATATCCAAGTTGACACCTCCCAGTAGCAAGAAAGAATTGAAGTGATTTGGTAAGATAAAATTTGTGCAAAAAATAATTTTTGGATTTATATATATTATCAAGCCATTAAATGTTATGTTGAAAAAATTTGATAACATCGAGTGTTTGATAGAAACCTAGAGAGCTTACCAAGATAGAAAACCTACCATTGCTCAAGCTCCAATTCTAATTAGTCTATATTTTAGTAAGGATATATATATATATATATATATATATATATATTTTCTTCAGAACATATTATGGTTATTATTCTTACCCAAAAGTTAGAATATAATGAACATCCCTTTACTTTCACGAGTACCAATTTTAAGGATGTTGTATTCAATTACTCTATGATAGACAAGTAGATTTATGCCCTAGTTAAATATGTTAAAAAATTCAAGCACTATATCATGCAAAATAAAACATATTCAATTGTTCATAATATTATTTTCAAGCTCAAACTTAGCCTAAGTGAACTAGGTGAAAGAAGAGGCAAATGGATGGATAAACTTCAGGAGTTTGACCTTGAAATCAGGCTAGCTAAGATGTTAAGAGGCTAAGGGTCATCTAACTAATGATTGAGACCAATCCACGAATCAATGCAAGAAACATTAATAAGACTTAGGTTACTAGTGGTGAGTGGTACACTCAAATCATCCATTAGTTGCTCACATGTATGTGTCCTCCTGAATTAAACATAGAAAAGAGATGAGAACTTATGATCAACTCATCTCATTACATGATCAAGAAAGGAGTTTTGTAGAATAATAATTATGAAGGAATCTATCTAAGATGCATTTCAAAATAATATTCTATAGACATCCTAAACAACCTGTATCAAAATATAAGTAGTGGTAATATCTTAGAAAACACAACATTTCATAAGATTTTGGGGATGGGATACTACTAGCCTAAAATATTCAAGGAATCCCAAAATTACTTTAGGACCTACCATGATTACCATGAATTTAGGAAGAGAAAAGTAAATGCTACCATGCCATTGGAACCAACCATTGAGGGACAACCCTTTTCCCAGTGGGGCCTTGACTTTATTAGTGTGATAAACCTAAAATCTTCATCTTGACAAGATTTTGTACTCATATCTACTAGCTAATATACTAGGCGGATCAAAGCTATAAAAAATAACTCCATAGTAATTGATGTCATCAAGTTTTTGGAAGAAAATATATTGACTAGGTTTGGCACTCTCATTTCCTTAGTTTGTGATAATAGTCTAGCTTCTATATATTCTAAATTTATAAAATGTACCTATGACAATCAAATCACAAGCAAGTTATCTTAAAACTACTACCTAAAATGAAATGGAGAAGTTAATTCCACCAATAAGAATATGATAGATTTTATTAAGAATTGACACAAGACAAACCAATAGAATGGAATATCTTATTGAAGTATGTACTATGGGAAAATATAACCTGGCACAATCAATCCCTCAAGGCTTAACCTTTTATATTTGTGTATGGAAAAAAAAATAGTATTCTTTATTACTCTTGATATACAAATGTACTAGCTCATGCAAGACTACATGGCATAAGATTAAATAGTATAATCTAGGCTATTATACATAGTCCAGATGGAGGATACAATAACTAAAATAATGCATATATTCAATAAACATCATGATATTTTTAAAATATTATTTGGAAAAATATCTAAGATTCTAGGCTTTAGGATCTCAGACTTGGTGATTCTATGGGATAAAGCACATGAGAAGAAAGGAAAACATGATAAGTTCACTTCTTTATGGATTAAACCATATAATATATTATAGATCTTAGGAAAAAAACCTTTTAGTTGAAATACAATCAAGGTAATGACCTCACCTTTTTAATTAATGGATAATTTTTAAAGCACAATTTCATGGCTGATCTAACTAGAGATGCCTTAAGATGAATGATAGTAAAAGTTATTGATGTAGGATTTTAGAGTATATTTCTCACTTTCTAGATTAGATTTCCTGCTTTCTACAATAATTTCTTACTTTCTAAGAGTAGTCATTCCTTTTTTATACTTTTTTGCTTTAAGTAGATTAGTCATTATACTTCCTAAGCTAGTTTTCTAAAACTAAAGAATATACTCACCATTTTCCTATGTACATGCCAAAAATAAGGGGAAAATACATAAAGGAGCATGATCAATTTTCCCAAATTTTTTTGGATAGTACTAAACTTTCTATAGTTAAGGTATGTATTATGATTAAATTAGGTTATGCTTGAGATGAATAGGTTTAATATAATTTTGGGATTTACTATGATATACTCATGCAAATTTATAAAGGCTTTTTATTTCAAAAAAATATTACACTGCTTCATTTTAAAACTTAAGAGACAATAAACATAGAAGTAGGTACACACTAATACGGGTGTATGGACAAAATAATTTTTCATATACATACACCCAACCAATGGTGATTCCTAACCTTTTTATATCTGTAATGAAAAACAAAAAAATCAAATAAATTGATATAAGATGGGTGATTCAATAAATCTCTATCGAAGCTATAAATGCCTGGTTGGCAATAAAATGAGGCTTTGAGTGGAATAAAAGGTATATTTATTATAGATATAGATGATCAGATGGTAGAAGAGTAATGGATAGGATTTTTTTAATTATTTTATTAAAAAATCATACATCAAAATCAAACCTACAATGACTATTTAGGTCTTTATTAAAAATTTCAAAACCAAGGGGAATTGATTTCACTAGATTACACACACAAATCCAAGGAATGAAAAGGGATAGTATGTTTCATGAGAAAGTAGGATTCTATTTCAGATTTTGGTTTGATTATTTTATCTTTATTGGATCTGAAGTTGTCATGATACAATAATAAAATTTTGGGTTCTCAAAATACTCGAGTATTTTACCTTGAGTCATTATTTATTGTGACCTAACACACACACCCCATTTTAAGAAAAAATTAAATAGGGGAAAATATTAATTGAACATCCTTTTGTAGTATTTTAAAGTATAATTCTATGATTTAGAGGTTTTAAAATCATGAGTTCAAGGAATTTATTTGATGGTTGAGAAATTTACTTGACACTCTTTGTTTTTAGTTGTTTTCCTAACACAATCTACAGGTTGAATATCATTATTTTCAAGGTGTTTTCAAATATAAAAAGAATCAAAGTTGTGTCTAAGACATACGACATTATTTAATCTTCACCTTTGATTTTATTTAAAGTGCATATATACATGGTCTGATTTATGATTTATAAAACTAATAGGGATAATATGTTTTTCTTGCAATGAGGTTTGGTTTTTATGTTTTATTTTTAATATATTATCTCACACTTAAGTTCATAGGCCATCATAGAGTTCATTATTACTACATGTCATAATTACACACATATAGAGCATCAGGATAAAAGGTAAAAGTCATCTTGGCCTCTTAGAGGTGATGTCAACAAATCCTTTTGTAGGAAGATATCAGGCAAGTAAATCACTGAGAATTATCCACATGTTACCATCCTAGCCTCCCATAGGTGACTTCATAGAATAATTTTGTATATAAAATCTAAATTAAGTGGATCACTAAGATCCATACACATGTCACCATCCTATCATCTTGTAGGTGATGTTAACAATGCATTGTATATGGTAGACCCTAGGAAAGTGGATCATCAATAGTTGTCCATGTGTCACCATCTTGACCTCCTGGAGGTGACATCAGAAAAACATTTTTTATAGACAATCTTAGGTAATTGAATCATCGATATCTATCCATGTGTCACCATCTTAATAACTTGGAGGTTACATCATCATGGACCTTTGTGTAGGTACTTTCAAGCAAGTGGATTATTGAGAGTCATCCACTTGTCACCATCCTATTAACCCATGTCCCCAAGAGAAAAACATAAGAGATCACACCTTAGACATCTATGGAATAGTGACATTTAGACATGTGTCCTCTAAATAAATTTAATAAAATAGAAAAGAGACCACTACTAAGTCTAAAAGAGTATAAAAGAGACTTTTGTCATATTAAGATGACTAAGCATATAGGAATGTGAGGAAGAAGCCACATAACATTAAAAAGTTATAAAAGTTAGTTTTATAAATTTAAAATGAAAATACTAGGCATGAATTCACAATGAAAACCATTGTATCCATTAATTCACATGAAAAAATGGATTATTGCATTTAATTTTAAGGGCCAACACAACTAATGAAATATATATCAAATTTTCAAATCCACTTTAATCACATTGCTTTCAAAACATTAAAAGTGCATAATATGAATGTAGATCTCTCATGAAATGAATAAATTTTTGAATTTTCATAGAAGCAAAGGATTTTCAAACCATATAATCAATAATAGTCACATCTCATATTCTAATTCCTTTTTCATACTCAACTGAAGGTTCAACTAAATATACTAACACAACATTTGATTTGATATCCTTAAACTTTGAATTTAAGCATTATTCTTCCTTTTGGGACATGGTTGAGGTAACCTATCCCTAAAAATATGAGGTTCACATGTACATCATGTGAAGATACATAACTAACATGTTGGCCATCAAATCAGTTGGTCTCCATAATGTACTAGCCAAGCTTAGGGTAATTATATGAATAGACCTATTTTTTGATTTATTTATGAATGACAATTTAAAAAAAAAAATAATACACTTTAGGCTAAACAAAACACTAGATGCATATATTAGTGGTAATGCCCTTAATAATTATTATATAATTTTAGTGCCTGAGATGTCATACATGTAAGATATGGTAAACCCATGGTTTCTCAACAATAATTTTAGTATTAAGTTGTAGGAATGGTTTGGTAACCCAATAAAATATTTGGTAATAAGAAGTAAAATGTAATTGAGACAAGAATAAAGGATTACAAATAAATACCATTTGATGACAAGATAAATTGATTTAACCTTGCTACTCATTAGACCATCCTAGTTGACCTTGAAAGATACCAAGGAAGACACACTAAATATCACCTTAAACCATTAATGACCAATTAAACACATTGATAATAGTTATCAATAAAGTCAATATCAATTACATCAAAGTTTTTACTGATACTCATTCATGGTATCCAAATTTTGGCTAACACTAGCTACATCTCCAAGCTTTCCACCTCATATTATAATAATGTAAACTATAATATATAGTGTTTCAAATTTTCCTCCTCTTTTGGTTATAAGTCATTAAAGTTCACATTATTTGGAAACTTCCTCAATTTATGCAATTAAAAATGGTATAACACATTATTTACATTCTATGTATTCTTTAATCCAAATAACCCAACCTTAGGCTACTAATTCATTACTAGTTTTACCCACCATAGCCCATCCTATTGTTATGGATATTATGGAAACTTATTATATGAATGTTGGGGTTTCATTAACTTATATTAATAACTATTTACAAAATTTATTAAACACCCTAGTGACCTATACATTTTTTAGTAGGCCTAGTCCTCAATCCCCTAAGCTAAGTAAAGGGGTACATTTTGAAAACATGGTTTCTACCTCTATATTTGCTACACAAATTACCCAAACAAGATATATGAATAAATATAAATGCCTATTACCCAAGCCACATATATTTATACACCTACAATTTTGATGCACAAAGTAGAGGGGAAGGCTAAATATATTGTGGATACACTAGTCCATAAGTAGGTTAATAGTTGGAGTAAGGCTACTCCTTTTGTTATAATAGGGACATCAAAGGCTATGCTACTTCCAAGTATATCCCCTTCAAATAATCAAGGAGATCAACCCGCTCAACAATCTCAACAATTAAATCTAGATCAATAAACACCATTTACAAATAAAATAGAACAAATAAAGCAATAATTTATACTACATATTCCTTCATAGATCAATCAATTATAATAAGAATAAGAAACTATAAGACAAGACTTGGTAATAACTAATCAAACTAAAGTTAAATTTTATTTTGATATACATACAATAAATTTTATAAAATTTAATAATAAAATTGTGATGGTTGAAGGCCAATAGATAGAGCTAGAACAGAGAGAGGATATTTTATTTGTAACTAAGAGAAGGAAGGTGAATCCTCCAAACCCATGTAAGATTAGGGGATACCCTTATAGTTTTTTTGATACAAAATCATGGGTAATCAAAGAAATGTTTAGAATATTTTATCAATCCATGTAGAAGCATCTATAGGTGAGTACCATATAGGCCCCCAAAGAGATAGTATATATGTTACATGGGATAACTAGAAAGTTATTTGATACCATTAGTTAAATAAGGTCCACTAAGGCTACCTTCCAACATAAATGGGAAAAAATTATTCAATTATTTAAGAAAAATAAAATATATTTATGGAAAATTGTGTTTTCGAATCCAAGAAATAAGAAATAAGTCTTATGTCCACCTCAATTTAATGATAACATATGAGTTTTCTTGGGTAGTGTTGACTACTAAACTTACAACCTTGTGAAGGTAGTTTTAAGACTTCATAGTATAAAGTAACATGGAGATAATCCCAAGATATGGGTTGCCTAATAAATGGAATGAATCTCTATATTCTAAGGGCTAGCTCGCTTTGATGTATTAGTCAAGATCCCTACTTTACACTACCATCTTGCAAGGGAAAAGGGAAGAAGGAAAACTGAAAGGAAAACCTATCTAATAAGGGTGATACACCAAAATGTGACCTCCAATTGTCTAATATGTTTTAATAATGATGATTAGAGACATAAATATTATTGCACTTCTCAAATGAAATATTCCAAATAATAATGTTTCACGTAGAGGCTCAACTTGATGGATGATCTAAGGCAACTAATCAATAGGTTTGTCAAAGACACTAAGGAAATATCACACTTTCCATAAATAAAAGATGATTAAATAAAAATATGAAACCTATAAAGATAAGATAACAAATTAAAATAGGAAAGGAGGAAATTAAAGGAATTCTATACTATCACTATCATTCATCAACAAACCATGAAAATACACTAAAATAAGCTTTGAGGTGGTATGAATTATGTCTTATTCATTCAAAATAGGAAAGTATAAGTGTTTTTTTTATCATGGCCTTGACAAAAATTAGGATAAGGATTGTTTTTAATTACAAACATTGGATGACATATAGAGAATTGATAAAGAGTAGAGAAAAAGAGGACAAGAGTCCCCAAAACTAGGAAATATACAACCTTCAATTGGTCCTTTTTTAAATTCCAACATATCATTTCATTATTATTATCCTTTTAACCTTTTTAAAATGTAATATATTTTTAGTTAATATTTATTGTAAATTTTGAATGAGTCTTGAGCATTCATTTCTGATGTTTGACTAGCACAATCTCCTAGATCTTTGCTTACACACCCTCCATTCTTGGTGAAGAAGAGTCTTCATTGAAAATAGGTATTCATTCATGAGATTAGGTCATCATGAATTTATAAAGTATTTATTTTAAACCTTATTAAAACCGTTAATGATGTATATCCATCATTCTTGGGCTGTTATAAGCTCTTGGATGCTAGTTTGACTTTATTTTCCTTGACTAGTTGTTGGAAGGAAAAGGTCTTTTAAAAGTTGTTTAGGACTCTTTAAAGCATTTAAAAACTTATTAAAATAAAAATATTACCTATTAATACTATAAATATGGCATGAAAATAAGGATAAACCTCAATAAATCCTCTTGAATAGCTTTTATGCATCCATTTGGGTGTTTTGACCACTTGGCTCCTTCATGAGTAAAAGGCATAAGAGAGAGAAATTGAGTTTTTGAATTGGAAAAAAAATTACACCATTAATAAATTATAAACATGAATTTAGACATGGAACAAAGAATTTTAAACCATCAAGTATCCCAAAGGATTCAATTTTGCCCATTTTGCTTGTTAAAGCACCCATTCCTTGTAGCCCTAAATACCTAAAAAGTTCCTTGTCCAAAATATTATACTAATCAAATTAGAAATAAGGGAAAATTTATGAGTACCCTATATAACCTTAAATCTCCACAAAAAATTATATGAACATAATCCAAGTGGAAGTATTCTTTTTCCTTCATTTTCTTCTCTAATTAGGCCTAATTATCCTTCTTAGGTCTAAAAAGAGAAATCTAGCCCAAATGACCACCCACACATGTGAAAATATTAAAAAAAATATTGATTAAATTTACCTATTCTAATAACATCCTCCATGACAAATTTTGGGTTTTGAGACCCTGTGAAATTATGAAAACCATGAAACTACCTTGCAACTTAGTCTTATTTTGAGCTTTGTTTAGGACTACCTTGGAAAATGGGCCTAGTTCGACCACCTAAAAAATATTACATGATTTTTTTTAATATTTAAGAGTTATTAAAATTCAAAAATTACCTCATCCCATGATTTTAAAGTTATCCTATTCTTAGAACACCTAAAAAGCACTAAAAATCATGAAAGATAGGGTATTTGGAGCAATATGTACAAGTGACATTAGTGTCAAATTACATGTTCAGAACCTAATTAGAGTCCTCAAAAAAATAAAATATTTTTTAGGATAAATATATGTCATTATATGTGTATTTTAGTTCCATTTCCTTTGATTGATCATAATTAGGGTTTATAAGGGTATAAGACATGTTTAGGGTCATAACGATTGTTCATAAAGAATAGACATCCAACTGACCTCCTTCCACTTGTAAAAATTTATTTACTTACCTCATCCATTATCTAAAATTGCTCATATCTCCATGAAAAGTGTGATATATCATACAAGAAACTAAAGTTGCTCTTCAGGTGGCTTGTTTAATGTTCTTGAGCTTTGAGAGAGGTCTATTTTGAGTTTTGGGTCTCAAAAATATATATTAATATTTTGATAGGTTTATAAAAATCTTAAAAATACCCCCAAATTATTATAAATTCTATGTAAGTCCTTTTTACCCCACTATATGCATTTGGTATATAGGTCAGTGATCTTGGTGTTTAGGCTTGTCTCTTTCTTACTATCCCTTAAGGGCACTTAGAATGAAACCTGAGTGTGGATGCCACTTTGAGTTGTGTTGAGAAAATTTATATCAATTTTAATTTACTTTATGACCCTTCATGAGGTATTTAAATTATTATTTTTCTATTTGAGACCAAAAGACACCTTAGTCTCATGACTTCCCCTTGTCGATGGAGTGGGCAAGGTCTAAGACAAAATAGTGGGTATTCCCAATAATGGTATGAAATTGAGGGAACCATGACCAAATTAATATAATAATTTTTACCATTTTTACCAGATTTAAATTCATTATCACACTATATATATCTTAAACATCAATTTTAGTGTTGAATAGTTGGGACTGACTGCATGTAAAGAGCTTAAGAAAGTTGTTTGGGTCAAAAAACTTATTAGTCACTTCACCAAAAAATGAATCTCTTTATCATGTTTTAAAAACATACATTAAATTATTTATGATGATTATCCATCATCATTTACCTCTTAATAGGGTATAAAACCCCAAGTTTTGCTACTGAGGGTTTATATGCAAACAAACATTTTTGACCCTAGAGGTTAGTAAAATGAGTATTCTCTCCTTATCCACTATGTAAAACTTAATTAAGTCATTCATTTAGATAAATTATATCCCTATTTTCTATTATATAATCCATATCAAGTGAAAAAGACAATATTCTACACTAAAACCTATGAATGGGTCTAAATAGTTATTAGTCTTTGTGGCATGGACTATGTATAGAATACTTAGGCTTATTTTTGATCAATATTATGAATGTTTTATAATTTTTTCATGTTTAAATTATAACCTTATGCCTTTTTGGTCTAACTGAAGTATGTCTAAGCATCTTTTTACCATGTACTTTGTTCTTATCTTAAGCTTAGAACTACCCTACCACTATCTTGTAACCTATAGGTGTCTAGTAGATTATTTGGTTGTGTCCTTTGGCTATAGGTGTCTTTAAAAATTAAATGAGACCTAGAAATTATATTGAATTAATTTCAGCCCTAATTTAGGCTCAAACATCTTCCAACATATACAAGCACTTCTTTTGTGCTTGAGAGAGGTTTGTTCTTATGACATGTAAGAGCCTCTTTGGCATATTGATTATGTTATGTGAGTTTTGGGGCCTCATATTACACATACATAAATTTTCAAAACTCCTTTAACTTGGCTTCTATCTCAAATAGGCTCAATTTTTTCTTAAAAAACTTTGTCAACACTCTTGACCACTTCTTGTCATTTCTCATTCAATACATAGTACTGTAGGTGGTCTATAGGTGTCTTTTAAAGGTTTTGAGTATGTTATCCTCATTGATAACCTCAAAATGGTTTTTAAATTGCTTTTAGTTATCAATTATGTTTCAAAACCTTTCACATATATGCTCTTCCCTTTCATTCTTTAGTCTTGATAATGAGTTGGTATTTAAATCAGGCTTGTAGGTGGCCTTTATGTTGTTTTTATGGACTGAGAAAGAGGTTAGATGCTACAAGACCTTGAGAAGTTTAGTGGCATGACTTATGAATATATTTTATCTATTTAAAAACATATTAGGAGGTTCAAACTCCCTTCCTACTTCCAATATCCTCTCACACACCACTAAATTTTAACATGGTTGACTGTGTAGCATTCTTGGTGATTTTAAGTGAATTATAGGTGTTTGACTATGTTCTCATTTACTTGATGTGGAGAAATAAGTGTATTAAGACATTTAGAGGTCATGAGATGTTCTAAAACTCTTAGTATATTTTTATAAGACTTAAAAATTCTTACTTCTTTATTCAACCTAAGGCTACACAAGTTGATAGTGTTATCTCCTTACTACTTTTAGAAACTCCTTGACCTAATAAACAACTCCACAAGATTATATGCCTCTACCTGACCACCCATATAACTTGCTAATCAGACCCTTACACTCTTGGTATCCACATTATCCTTAAAACTTAATTAGACCTAATTAGGTGGATTTAGGTGATGGTTTTTGGTGTTTATTTTAGGTGTATATAGAGTAATTAGGTTAAATAGAGGTTAATGACATGGGTATGATACTTATATCATATTTTAAAAGCATATGATCCCCTTACCTCTCTTTCTCACAAACTTTCTTAGGTAATCATTGAATAAGCATCTTGTACTTGGTTGTGGGTTTCCATTTCACCCTTTATCTTCACTTTTATAATCTTAATTTACCTTCAAAGGATAAAATTAATGTCACTATTTCTTAACCAACTCATGAAAACTCTCAAACCATCTTTATCTTTACCTACTCAAAAGGTTTGGGTTGCATATCAGTTTGATTGTCAGCCCAAAATACATGATTGTAGGTTACAGTTTGTACATATTGGGATCATTTTATTGTAGAATCTAGGGTGGAGACATGAGTAAGAAAAAGATAACCCTTCTTTCCTTTAAAGTTTTCATTCATTCTCCTTAGATGCTTCCGCTATTTTCTTACCTCTATGTTCAATATGACACTTTTTTGAAATATCTTCATAGGTGACTATTGTAAGTCAAGATTTCTCCTTATGTACGAACTGAAGAAGGGTGGGAGATTTGTCTCAAAATACAAAAAGTGAACCTAATACCCTCATTAACCCTTCATGTTAAAAAAAATATTAATGAATGCATCAACTTACCAAATGAGGTTTGAGTGGAAATGAAAATAAGAAATGATTCATTACCTTAAAAATGAAGAAATACCTTAACTTCTACTAAAACAAGTTTTAAAGTTTTTTTTTATTATTTTATTGTATCTTGGATCTCAAATAAACACTCTCATATTCTTAAATTATCTTATACAAATTTTAAGGTTCATCAAACACCTCATTAACATGTTTATGATGATACATAGTCCTTTGGAAGGTCTTACAAGATGATAACTCAGAGGACATATTGTCTTTTAGTGTTATTTAGGTGTTAGAGGATTTAAATAAGTATTTATCTCATATTTTAATTGTGAATATTTAATACTCTATAAGAATTATTAAAGAAAATAATGAATTCAAAACACACTTTTTAACCTTCATGAGAACTCATAACTCTTATTACTTTCCATTATGGTTTTTCTAGCTTGCTCATTAGACCTACAAGAGAGATTTTGAATTCTTAAGAAAGCATGGAACTTTGACCTCATATATAATGTCCCTCAATGGGAAATTAATAATTTCTCATAATTTATAATCCCATCAAGATAATAAAAACCTCATTAATATGATATTCACACATTGAAAATCTCATTAGACTTGCTATTAGACCTTGTGGATGTGCTAAATGACCAACCAAGCTATCTTAAAAAATATATTTTTGAGATGAAATTAATTTAAACTTTTGATTAGATGAAATATATGTATTTTACCTTATACATGATCTTGAAAAACACTGAAAACAAATACATTCAACTGATATATCAAGACTGCTTGAAAATGATCAAATCTCAAGTTAAGATAGGCAACCAATTTCCTATCAAAAAGCCCCTTATTAAGGAAAATCAGATGATGATTATAACATTAAAACATTATTATTTAACCCTAAAATCATCCCCCTGAAACTATTTTTATCCATCGAGCTTTGAAGTGAATAAATGGAGGCAAACATGGACCATAAATGGATGATTAGCTCATAGTGACCCCCTTACACTCTTAGTGACTCTTCATAAAAAATAAGCCATAAATATGAAGAAATGACATTGATTTAAATTTTAATAAGACCCATAATAGTTTCTAAAATTTTATATCCTAACTCTTATTCCTCTATATGTACCGAGCACTTGAAAACTACCCTTCTAGAGCTACTAAAGAGGTCGATATGAGAGACAAATCGATTTTCTTCATATTGAGACTTGAAACCTCTTCCAAATAATTTTTAACTTTTAATGGACAAATAAGGTCCTTAATATTACTTAAAATCATTTTTTTTCTTGAATAAATATATGAATGGGCTTAAAATAGTCCTTTTGGCACTAAAACTACTAGAATCACTTGAGAAGCCTATTGAAAATGCTAAAAAATGTATCCAATGTATATTTGCATGCCTGAATAATTAAACTATGTCCTTACAGGAAATGTTTCAATTAGTAGGGGTGAAAATTTTACCTATGAGGTCAAAATTGTCAACATTTTGGCAACTCAGTTGGGAAGCATGCCTTGTATGCTTGAGAACTAGAATATTAACATCTCTTTTGGAATCATGAGATAATTATTATAATTTGAAATAATAATTATTAGAATTTAACCAATGATCATAAATATTTGCTCAAAATAAGATATATTCTTGCTCCTCAAATACATGAAAATAAAAGACAACAAATCAAGGAAACTAGATTAATAAAACATATGTGTTAGCAAAGCACTTATTGAAACAAAACATAAGAAAACTAATGTGATTGAAATACATTGGAGGAAAGATAAAATAAATACCACTAATCATTAAATAATACTCCTATAGGATCAAAATTAAAGTTTTTTGGATCACTTATTTCAATTGATGAACAAGGACATGAGACAAGATGTTTATTGCACTTTTTCTTGATGGATCTTAACTGATTTATGGTTGGCAATCCTCTTGAATTTTTTTTAAATGAATCATCATCATCAAAAAATTAAATAATTAAGACCTATTCATATTGTACTTCATGATATTTTTCATACTACTTGTCAACTACAACCTCATGAAGTGATACTTTATCTATGTATTGTCCTTGAGACTTTATGGCATCTTGAGTGATGTCATTCTTAATAACACCCAATATAAGTTCATCAAGCTATTCAAGGAGATTTGAATATTCAATAAAATGTGCATCATGGTATTTAATGAGTGAATCTTGATCAAAATTTTTATAAGCATGTTTTCTAAAGGGCAATGCACCCTTACAAAGGTCTTCAATCTCTTGTAGGGACTTAATGTATAACTGTCAATCATCCTTTTGTTCCTCAATTTCATCAACCTAAATGAAATCAAATTGAATGGCATATTGATCCTTCTTAAGTGGAGAAATAGGGTTATCAATAATTTCATATTTACAATCATGCTATGATTGGGAAACAACTTTCTCAAATTAAACATCTTGCTCAATAAGAGATGTCTCAAATTCATTCATGACTTCAGCTTATACCATCTCATGGAGATCTTTCAAATCAAGAATAGATTTATCTTTCACACTTGAGGTAACATGAAGGGAATATAATTAAATTTAAATTTCATCAAGCTATTCAAAATCATCAAGAGGTTCTAAAAACATCTCCTCTTCATAAATTATGGCCTCTTTATCATAGTCTTCAAACACACCAAAAGGGAGTTCTTGAAATAAATCTACACCTCCTTTACCTTCTATTGTTATTTTATCATCTTATTTGAAGTCCAAATCACCTTTAGTCTTTCCAAGTGGATTACCAATTAGAAATTCTTCTTCATTCATACTTGAAACATCCTTATCACATTCTCTTTGAAACTCAGTTACAACTATAAATTATTATTCTATCCTCCATAGAATAAGATCCTCTTCAAGAAGGGAGATGATGGGAGGGAAATTAATAAGATCATAAGTTTTTTTGGGATTAAAGGTAGTACTTTTAAAATTTGAGGTATTGGGAATGGAATTTTATTGTAATAATGCTTGAAGAGAGAGTAAGTTGAGTTGAGATATGGATACTTAGTTTTCTTCCTCACCCTCAAGATTTATTTCATCAATTTTAGATGTAACATAAATTTTAGACTCCTAAAAATCACTTCCTCCTTAATTTGGATGTTTTATTAAATTAAATTATATGAGGGAAAAATTATAGGTAACATGTATTCTTTGGGCTCAAAATCTATAACACTCACCTCTTATTACTTCTCCCAAGACTTAACTACTTGGTTCCAAGGTAGGAATTTGGAACTAATAGGTTCACTTGGAGGTTGAATTAGGTTTCTTAAAGTCTCCATCTAATAATGTTTAATTAATTCATAAATATAATGAGCATAAAAGGGATGATATGGTAAACAAGAATGTTCTTAGAGAGTTATGGGAGTAGATTCATCCACAAGACTTGGCATGGAATAACCAAGAGTCATATCCCAAGTGTTGGGAGGATGTACACCGGAAGCACACAATTTGATTACCAAACCAAACAACTTAATATGCGGAAATTAACCAGATTCACCAAGTAACTAGAATTCAGAATAACACAGCATATGAGAGACAATACCAAATTGTATTAACACTTTATACAGAAAAGAATACAATAAAGAAGATGCCACTTCTTCTCCACCACCTTACAGAGGTTTCCCACACCTCAAGTGAACAGTAATTCTTCTCCCCAAAGCTCTCCCTCTCACAGGTCCCAACACCCAACTCAAATACAGAGTTGGTGTTCACCTCCCGTGCTCCACGCACACCACAAGTGCTCCACGCACTCCACAAGCACTCCACGTGCTCCACAAGTACTCAAGGTACTTCAAGTAGATCTCCCATGAACCTGCAACAACCTGCAATTCAATAGACCATACTTATGGAAGGAACTCCCTTGCCTTCCTCTTGCTCTATCCGAGTACACACCTGTACTCCAAGTAGATCCTGCCTGATACTGCTCCCTATTGTGTTGCTGTCTGTATGACCTTGCACACCTGCAAATCAAGAAATGGTTCTATTCACCTGTGAACCTCGACCTTGCACACACATACACCTGCAGATCAATGATCTTACTTACCATGTAGATATCCTATATAGGCCATGCACCTGTGACCAAGATCCTACACTCTTGAAGAACCCAGCTGGCTCTCCAATCCAGCACCAACACACCTGGTACTGTGGCACTAGGAGGAACGCACCATAGCTCTACCTCACACACAGAAGGAGCTTATAATTATGCTCTCTTACTCCCTAGCACACTTTTCCAATACAACCATGAGTCTATTATATAGATCTCATCCAAACAATGATTAGACATCTAATTACCATAATTAGATCCGTAGCTATGAGTCTAAAATTAGCACTCATCATGCAAACTCTTGGTTCGTTAGCTAACTGCCCGTAAATAGCTCGCAGTCGAACCACACAGGCGACCGATGCCGGTCCCTGTCCACCTGGAGGTGACCGACGTCGGCCGAGATATGACCGACGTCAGTTGCTTCTCTGTGCTATCCCGCCGACGTCGGCTGATCAGACCGACCCCAACTTCTTCTGCAACTCAGCAACCTTCAGCAACCTCCTCTCCTGTTTGCATCAGTGAAGCTTTTAGCTCCACAATCCTAACAATCTCCCACTTGGAGATAAACAGCTGCACTGTACCTGTACCTGTACTCCGTCTAATCTGTTTCCTGGTTTGTATCCCTCTTCAAGCTCCCACCTGAAGACAACCCACCACACATCCTGTGGTGTACCACCTGTCATCCGAGTAACCTGCCACATCCGAACCTACAACACCTGTAGTGAAGTCCTGACCCTGCATAGCAACACATGCTGCCAGTCCCTCTCAGAAAACCTGAGAATCCACTTCCACGAATTGGCTCCTAACTCTCTGACAGCTCCCACTGCATGGGAATACTCAGGTCTATACCAGACCTCATGTGATTTCAGACACTGTACCTGTCCAGCCCTTAGTGTGCTCCGGCTCTGCATCCCGAACCTCGCCAACACCTGATTCACATCAGCTCCCACTCGAGACAAAATCAACCTGTGATTTCCATGCCTCCCATGTCAAAGAATTCCGCTGCTCCAAACTCCTCATGACATGCCACTGAACTAATCTTACCCTTAGCTCAGCAAAACCCTGTATGTACACCCTTGCTAGCTAGCATACTATCCACATACAGCTACAGAATGATGTCGCGACTCATCATCCCCCTGGTAAGACAAAACACAGTAGTTACCTGACACTGACTGAAGCCATGCTCCGTCCTCCACCTGTCAAAACCTGTACCACTGTCCTGCAGCTCCACAAGACCATATACCTGATCTTCCGTCTCACGTATCCGTTCTCTCTATTCTTCTACTAAGGTATCCATTCGTCTCTGTGCTTTTATACCTGCTGGCATCTCTACCAAAACACACCTGTCTGGTTCTCCTCCAAGGAATCACATCCTCATCCATGCCAAGCTCACACCTGTTTCTTGGATCCTTCCTGCTCTACAATCAGCAACATGTATAAAGAAGGGAACAATGAATTTGAGGGCCTACTTACGCCTTCAGTCCTCCGTATGGGTGTTTGAGACTCCTTGACAGCTTGCTGTCCACCCAAAATTCGTTACAGTGACCGACCTCGGTCACTCCACAGTCTGCATCCGACCGACGTCGGTTCCATGCGTCTGTACCTGACTACCAACCTGCCTGCACTGGTGTCCCTGCTGCCAACGTCGGTTCTCCTAACCGACATCGGTCTTACATTCTGCCGACGTCGGTCCCATGACCGACATCGGTCTTACCCTGCCCGACATCACCGGCTTCGGTCTGCACATGACCGACATCGGCACCTGTCTGTTCGACGCCGGTTCCTCCTGACCGACATCAGTGTCTGTGTTCGCCTGTGAGTGATAACTTTTTACCCGCGAGCTCCTTTGAATCAAAATCCATGTCCAAACTGCCCTGCTCAGAAGTATCCAGTCACATCCACTGGGTTCTGTCTGCCATCTCCTCCATAAACACCAAGGCTTTCCAGTTCTTAAGCCTGTCAAATATATCTGTCTTCTGCTTAAGAACATGCATCTCCTTCCTGCTCATGTGACCAAGCCTACGAAGCCACGTCTCCGCAACAAAAGAAGAATCAGTAATATAAACAAGTAGATAAAGGATACCTGTTTTCTTACCACCAGCTAATTCAAGTGCATCCGCTGTGAGAGTTCTTGTGCATCTCTCATCACCCAATCTTTCTGAAGAAATTAGCCATATCTCCAAACTTGGGACCTGCATGACCTTCATCAACACCTGTGTGTTGGCCGCCTGCAATTTCAGCTTCACTTTGCCTTTGCCAACAATTTGACAAGGCTTACCAGCTCCTCTACCTGGAACTGCATGGAAAGAGGCAACTGAATCTTTTATCCAAGATTCAACTTTATCCAAGAAACCTACAAACACATCCTGTGCAACAACACCTGCTACATCTGTATCTTCAGTTTCTTCATGCTGATCTGTTACCAACCAACAATAATCTTTTACCTGCTCTTTCTTTCCATAGGACCGTGAGTGACCATCTGTGCTTTTCAACTCCTCCATTCTTAGCTTACTTTGATCTGCTGTTGCTCTACTCCCACTCGATCAGAAGCCCCTGAGAGTGCCCTGTAACCAAACACAAAACCTGCTTCCTCCAACCTCAGCTCAGATACCACCTGTTGGTATCAAGCTCAAGAACCTACAACCAAGGCTCTGATACCACTTGTTGGGAGGATGTACACCGGAAGCACACAATTTGATTACCAAACCAAGCAACTTAATATGCGGAAATTAACCAGATTCACCAAGTAACTAGAATTCAGAATAACACAGCATATGAGAGACAATAACAAATTGTATTAACACTTTATATAGAAAAGAATACAATAAAGAAGATGCCACTTCTTCTCCACCACCTTACAGAGGTTTCCCACACCTCAAGTGAATAGTAATTCTTCTCCCCAAAGCTCTCCCTCTCACAGGTCCCAACACCCAACTCAAATACAGAGTTGGTGTTCACCTCCCATGCTCCACGCACACCACAAGTGCTCCACGCACTCCACAAGCACTCCACGTGCTCCACAAGTACTCAAGGTACTTCAAGTAGATCTCCCATGAACCTGTAACAACCTGCAATTCAACAGACCATACTTATGGAAGGAACTCCCTTGCCTTCCTCTTGCTCTATCCGAGTACACACCTGTACTCCAAGTAGATCCTGCCTGATACTGCTCCCTGTTGTGTTGCTATATGTATGACCTTGCACACCTGCAAATCAAGCAATGGTTCTATTCACCTGTGAACCTCGACCTTGCACACACATACACCTGCAGATCAATGATCTTACTTACCATGTAGACCTCCTATATAGGCCATGCACCTGTGACCAAGATCCTACACTCTTGAAGAACCCAGCTGGCTCTCCAATCCAGCACCAACACACCTGGTACTGTGGCACTAGGAGGAACGCACCATAGCTCTACCTCACACACAGAAGGAGCTTATAATTATGCTCTCTTACTCCCTAGCACACTTTTCCAATACAACCATGAGTCTATTATATAGATCTCATCCAAACAATGATTAGACATCTAATTACCATAATTAGATCCGCAGCTATGAGTCTAAAATTAGCACTCATCATGCAAACTCTTGGTTCGTTAGCTAACTACCCGTAAATAGCTCGCAGTCGAACCACACAGGCAACCGACGCCGGTCCCTGTCCGCCTGGAGGTGACCGACGTCGGCCGAGATATGACCGACGTCGGTTGCTTCTCTGTGCTATCCCGCCGACGTCGGCTGATCAGACCGACCCCAACTTCTTCTGCAACTCAGCAACCTTCAGCAACCTCCTCTCCTGTTTGCATCAGTGAAGCTTTTAGCTCCACAATCCTAACACCAAGAAGGCCTCCAAGATAGCATAAGCTTATTCTCTTAAGGAAGGGTAGGTAAAACTAGGATAAAAATTAAAACACAAGAAGTTTGATCAAGGATAGGAAAAGATGGTTGAGGTAGTTTGGGTTGGATCTTTTGATTCTTCCATCTCACTAACCCTTTTATCCACCATTGGATCATTGTTCTCATTTCACGTAAGTCATAAGTCATGAAATAGTTATTTTATTCTCCAACTAATTCCCACCTATCTTTCAACATTTGTATTATCTTCTTTATCTTCTCTATGGTTTGAAAAGGTATCACATGTAACTCTCTATCCCACACTCTCATCACCCATTCAGATTTTAACATATTTGGCCTAAATGCCAACAAGGATAGGGTAGGGGAATCATTATTTTATGTTGGAAATGGAGTATGACTATTGAAAGTCTTTG
This sequence comes from Torreya grandis, assembly GCA_037957365.1. Lineage (NCBI taxonomy): Eukaryota > Viridiplantae > Streptophyta > Pinopsida > Cupressales > Taxaceae > Torreya > Torreya grandis. The sequence goes on from JARHVA010002832.1 coordinate 348,760, forward strand.
CAAGGATATTGGGGCACATAACTAGGGTCATAGTAAGGTTGATAAGGGTCACTATAAAGATGGTATGAGTCATCATACTCTTAAAAAGAGTGATTATTAGATTAAAAATACTTTTGGTAAGGCTAACTAGGATTATAAAAAGGTTGATAATGATTACCATACTGATGATGAGGCTCATAAAATTGCACAAAATTTCCATTTTCTTCAAATTAAGTGATAAAAACAACATTAGGGTAGTGTAATGAAGATACACTTACTTTGAAATTATGCTTGGGATACTAGAACCAGCTAATAGAACTTGAATATTCCATTGATGTTTTTAATGCCTCTAAATACTCATCAATAGAATAAAAACACCAATAATCCTTCCACTAATTTGGACTTGTGTTCCATAGGGCATGCCAAAAACTATTGACTACTATACTTTTACCCTTGTGAAGGTAGTTTTAGGCCTTCACAATCTAAAGTAACATGGAGATAATCTTAGGTTGTGGGTGGATTAATAGATGGATTGAATATCTAGATTATAAGGGCTAGCTCCCCTTGATGTATCAATTAGGGTCCCTACTCTACACTACCAGATTGCAAGGGAAAAGGGAAGAAGGTAATTTGAAAGGAAACCTTATCTAACTAGGGTGATACACCAAAATATGACCACTTATATGATATGCACTAATAATGATGAGTATATTTATAAACTTTATTACACTTATCAAATTAAATCTTTCAAAAAACAATGTTTCACATAGAGGCTTATCTTGATGGATGATCTAAGGCATCTAATCAATAGGTCTGTCAAAGACACTAAAGAAATATCACACGTACCATACATACAAGATGATTAGAGAACACTATGAAACCTATAAGGATAATTTAACACTAGAAAATAAATAAGGAGTAATGGACAAAATTAAAGGAAGTCTTTAATATCACTATCATTCATCAACAAACCATGAAAATACACTAAAATAAGCTTTCAAGAGGCATGAATTATGTCTTATTCATAAAAAATAGGTAAGTACAAGTGTTTTTATGAGAATGGACTTGAAAAAAAATTAGGGTAAGGATTGTTTCAAATTCCAAACATTATATTACATATAGAGAATTGAGTAGGATGAGATAGAAAGAGTTCAAAAGCCTCCAAAACTAAGAAATATAAAACCTTCACTTAGTCCTTATTTAAATTCCAACCTACCACTTCATTATTATTATTATTATTATTATTATTATTATTATTATTATTATTATTATTATTATTATAATATTTTTTATATTTTTAAAATTTAATAGAGGTTGAGGTATGATCTCTATTAAATTTATATAGAGTATTGAGAATTCATTTCTAATGTTTGACTATCACAACCTCCTAGACCTTTGCTTGCACACCCTCCATTCTTGGTGAAGAAGATTCTTCCTTGAAAATAGGTATTTATATATGAGATTAGGTCATCATGACATGATAAAGTATTTATTTGAAACATTATTCAAAACATTAGTGATGTATCTCCATCATTTTTGGGTTTTTATAAGCTCTTTGATGCTTGTTTGACTTTGTCTTCCTTGACTAGGGGTTGGAAGGAAAAGGTATTTTTAAAGTTGCTTAGGACTCTTTCAAGAATTTGAAAACTTATTAAAATAAAATTATAGCCCATTAATACTCTAAATTTTGAGTGGAAAAAATATAAACCTCAATAAATCCTCTTTAATAGCTTTTATGCATCTATTTGGGTGTTTTTACCACTCGGCTCCTTCATGAGCAAAAGGCATAGGAGAAATAAATTGAGTTTTTCATTTGGAAAAATAAAAATTACACCATGAATATATTATGAAAATTAATTTATACTTGGAAAAAATCATTTTGAACCATCAATTATCTTAAAGGATTCATTTTTTCCCATTTTGCTTGCTAAAGCACCCATTCTTTGTAGCCTTAAAAACTTAAAAAGATCCTTGTCCAAAATATTTTATGGATAAATTTGGAAAATTGGGAAGATTTTTTAGTACCCTCTATCCCCTTACAATTCCAAAAAAAATTAATGAGCATAATTCAAGTGAAATTAATCCTTTTCCTTCATTTTATTTTCCAATTAGGCCTAATTACCCCTCCCAGGCCTAGAAAGATAAATTTGGTCTAAATGACCACCCACACATGTGAAACTAGAAAAAAGTGTTTTATTAAATTTAATTATTTTAGTACCATCCCCCATCCCAAATTTGGGGTTCTGAGACCCTGTAGAAGTATAAAAACCATGAAACAACCTTGCAACCTAGTCTCATTTTGAGCCTATTTGGGACTGCCTTGGAGAATGGGCTTGGTTAGACCAATTCAAAAATATTAAATGAAATTTTTTGAGATTTAATAGTTATTAAAAGTACCAAATTACCTCATCTTATTATTGGTAAGTTAACATCTTCTCATAACACCTAAAAAGCACCAAAAATCATGAAAGATAAGGTATTTGGATATATATATATATATATATATATATATATATATATATATATATATATATATATATATATATATATATATATATATATATATATATATATATATATATATATATATATATATATATATATATATATATATATATATATATATATATATATATAAGTGACTTCAAAATCAAATTTCATGTTAATAACCTCCTTAGAGTAATAAAAAACATTAATTATATTTAAGGATCAACTTTTGGCATTATATGTGCATTTGAGGTCCATTTTCCTTGGCTGGTCATAATCAGGGTTTTATAAGGGTTTAAGACCTGTCTAAGGTTTTAAAAATTGTTCATAGAGAAAAAAATGTCTAACTAACCTCTTCCAATTGTAAAAAATTATTTAATTACCTCCTCATATATCCCAAATGTCTTATATATCCATGTAAAGTGTGAAAGATAATATGAGCATTTGAAGTTGCTCCTTGGGTGGCTTGCTTAGCATTCTTGAGCTTTTAGAGGTTTATTTTGAATTTTGGGTCTCAAAAATATATATTAATATTGGGATAAGTTAATAAACCTATGATAAATCCATAAAAATTATTTGTCATGCTTTTTAAGTCCTTATTACCTCATTGTATGCATTTGGTATATTGGTTAGGGGTCTTGGGATTTAGGCTTATCTCCTTCTTGCTAGCCCTGAAGGGCACTTAGAGTGAAAAATGAGTGTTTATGTCACTTTGAGGTGTGTTGATACATTTTATATAACTTTTAATTTCCCAAAGGACCCTTAATGAGGTCTTGAAATGCTTATTTTTCTCTTTGAGAGCAAAAGATACCTTAGTCTCATGATTGCCCCTTGCTAATGGAGTGGTCAAGGTCTAAGAAAACATAGTGGGTATGTTCACTAATGATATGAAATTTATGTAACCATCAAAACAATAATACATTTATTATAACCATTTATACCAAATTTTATATCATGATCACACCTATAGAGCTCTCAAACATCAATTTTACCCATGACTGGCAGGGACTTCCTACATGTAAAAATCTTAAGAAAGTTATTTTGATAAAAAACCTTATCACTAACTTCACCAAAAAATAAATCTCTTTATCATATTTTATAAACATACATGAAATGATTTATGATAATTCTCCATCATCATTTATCACTCAAGAGGGTCTAAAACCTTGAGTTTCACCACTAAGGGTTTGTATGCAAACAAGCATTATTGACCCTAGACGTCATTAAAATGAGTTATATCCTTATCCAATATGTAAAAATTAATTAATTCCTTCATTTAGATCACTTATATCCCTATCTTCTATTATAAAATCCATCTATAGTGAAAAATATGCTATTCCACACTAAAACTTTTGAATGGGCCTGTAGGGTTATTAGTCTCCATGGTGTGGACTATGTATAGAATATTTAGGCTCAATTTTGATCAATATTATATCTTTTTTAATCATGTTTCAAGTTTAAATTATAACCTTATGCCTTTTTGGTCTAACTGAAGTAAGTCTCAGTGTCTTTTAACCATGTACTTTATTTATCTCTTAGTCTTAAAACTACCATGCCACTATCTTATATCCTGAAGGTGTCGAGTAGAGTATTTGGATATGTCCTTTAGATGTATGTGTATTTAAAAATTCAATGATACCTCTCAATTATATTTTATTGATTTCATCCCTAACTTTAGGCTTAAAAACCTTTTAATACCTATATGAACTTACTTTGAGCTTGAGAGAGGTCTATGCTTATGACCTATAGGTTCCTGTTTCACATATTGACTATGTTATGTGAGTTTTAGGTCCTCATATTACACATAACTTAATTTTAAATACTCCTTGAACTTTGTTTATATCTCAAATAGGCTTGGAGTTTTATTAAAATCCACTATCAACACTCTTTACCACTTCTTGTCATTGATCACCAAGTGCATAGTACTATAGGTGGCTTGTAGGTGTCTTTCAAAGGTTTTGACTGTGTTATCCTAATTAATATCCTCCCAATGGTTTTTAAATCAATTTTATTCCTAAATTAGGTTTAAAAACCTTTAACATATATTATCTTTCCTTTCATTCTTCAAGGTTGAGAATGAGTTTATTTTTCAATCAGGCCTGTAGGTGGCCTTTATGTTATTTGTATGGATTGAGAAATAGGTTAGATGATACAAGACCTTGATAAGGTCATTGAAATGAAATATTAATCTATTTTAAAACATATTTTGAGGTTTAAACTCCTTTCCTACTCCAATATCCTCTCACACACCACTTCTTTTTAACATGCTTGACTGTGTATCATTCGTGGTGACTGTAGGTGAATTATAGGTGTTTACTATGTTCTTATTTATTTGAGGTGGAAAAATAGATGTATTAAAAACTTTATAGTTCATGAAATGATATAAAACTCTTAGTATCTTATTATAAGACTTCAAACTCCTTACTTCTTTCTTCAACCTAAACCTACATAGGCTGACAATGTTTTCTCCTTGATTGACTATGTATTATCACCAAGTTGACTATAGGTGCTTAAGGGGAACTCATTCTTACTTTTATAAACTCTTGAACCTCAAACACAACTCCATAATATTATATTCATCTATGTGATCACCCATCTAACTTGCTAATCAAACCCTTGCACTCTTGGTATCCACATTATCCTTAAAACATAATTAGTCCTAATTAGGTGGTTATAGGTGGTGATTTTCAGTGTTTGATATAGGTGTATGTATAATAATTAGGTGTAACATAGGTATATGAAATTTGTATTACATTTTTTTCATATTTTAAAATCATATGATCCCCTTACCTCTCTTTCCCACAAACTTCCTTTGGTAATCATTAAATAAGCAGCTTGTACTTGGTTGTAGGTTTTTATTTCACCAATTATATTCAATTTTATAATATTATTTTTACTTAAAAGGATAATATTTGTGTCACTCTTTCTTAACCAATTCATGCAACCTCTCAAACTCTCTTTATCTTGACCTACTCAAAAGGTTTAGACTACATAAAAGTTTGACTATCAGCCCAAAATACATGACTATAGGTTATTATTTGTATATACTAAGATCATCATGTTAAAGAATTTGGGGTCAATAATTGAGTAATCACATGAACATATTTATTTAATTTTAAGTTTTTCATTCATTATCCATTAGACACTTCCACTATTTTCTTACCTCCATGTTCAAGATGACACTTTTTGAAATATCTTCATAGGTGACTATTGTAGGTAGAGATTTCTTCCTATGTATAGACTTAGGAGGGGTAGGAGATTGGTATCAAAAGAAAAAAATTGAAATTAATAACATAATTTAACCTTAATATTTAAAACTATCTTAATTAATGTATAAAATTACCAAAGAAGGTTTGAGTGGCAACGAAAACAAGAAATGATCTATTACCTTAAAAAATGCAAAAATGCCTTAACATATGTTAAACTGAGTTATAAAGAGGTGTTTTTATTTTTTTATATACCTTGGAGCTCAAATAAACACTATAATCTTCTTAAATCATCTTATACCACTTTTAAGGATCATAAAACACCTCATGAACATATTTATTATGATATACAGTCCTTTGGATACAAGATAACTCAATCACATATAGTCTTTTAGTGTTATTTAGGCATTAGAGGCTCTAGAGAGGTATTTATATCATATTTTTAGTGGTAATATTTAATACCATATGGTAATTATTAAATAACATCATGATTTCAAAATACACTTATTCAACTTCATGAGTCCTCATAGCTCTTATTACTTACCATTATTTTCTTTATAACCTATTCATTAGTCTTGTAAGAGAGATTTTGAGCTCTTAAGAGAGAATGGTCCTTTTAACTCATATGGAATGTACTTAAATTAAAAAATTATACTTTATCATCCTTTATAATCCCCTCAATATCATGAAAACCTAACTAATATTGTCTTCACACACTGAGAATCTCATTAGACCTGCTGTTATACCTTATCGAAGGGCCAAATGACCAACATGTTATCTTAGGAAAGAGATTTTAAAGATGAAATTACATAATTTTTTTATTTTATTAAATATATATATTTTTCCTAAGAATTTATCTTAAAAACCACCAAAAACAAATACAGTCAACTTATATATCAAGATTGCTTAAAATTTACCAAATCTCAAGTTAAGACAGGGAACTGGTTTCTTGCCAAAAATACCATTATCAAGGTAACTATATTATTATTAAAACATGAAATATGTATTATTTACCATTTAAATCATCATCATGAAACCTATTTTCTCCATTAATCTATGAAGTGAAGAAATGGAGGCAAACCTAGACCCTGTCTTGATGACTAGCTCATTGACCCCTTTACACTCTTAGCAATTTTTCATAAAGAAGAAGCCATAATTTTTTTTTAAAATTAAAATAATTTCAATATTAATATTACCTATAAAAATTTACCATGTTTTATCTCCTAACTCTCTCTCCTTTGTCCATACTGAGCAGTTGAAAACTACCCTTCTAGAGCTACCAATGAGGTCAATATGAGAGACAACCCTATTTTATTCATTTTGAGACTTAAAACGTATTAAAAATAAATTTTTTGAACTTATAATGGTTAAATAATGTATTTAATATTCTTTTAGCTCAATTTTTTGACTTTAAAAACTATACAAATGGCCTCAAAATAGGCCTTTTCAGCACTAAAACTACTAGAATCACTTGAGAAGCCTATTAAAAATGCTAAAAATGTATCCAATAAATATTTTAATGCCTGAATAACTATAATATGTAATAAAAATAAAGTTTTCAAGTGGTAGGGATGAAAATTTGGCGCGTGAGGTCAAAATTTTCAACAAACACAAAATTATATTTTTGTAAGAAGGGATATTATATGTAAATGACATCAAGAGATGGAGATTTTGTTTAAAAATTTTAAAATCAAGAGAGGGGAGATATATATATCCTAAATAAATTAATAATCATTTAATTAGGCACTCTATAGGGTAATTGGTGCCCAATCACATTTTTGATAATCTTTTATAAACAACATTGGATAGATTTAGAGTAGAGTTAGTTGTTTACAAAACTAGTGATGAGGTAATGCAACTCATCAATTTTTTAAGAGATAAAATTATATGGACTAAGTCACTTTAAATTGAGGTTATATTTTCATTTAGTGTACACAAGAAACTGATGGATAATATTTTGTAGTTATTCAAAAGGGTTCTTCTTATTTTTGAGACTATTAAGATCTACTTCTAGGCGAGTCATGATATTTACCTTTAGATGGAGACAAATAATAAATAAAATATGGAATCAGGTGTCATGTGTACCCACCTTAGATTACTAATATTCCTAATAACACATTGGTGTATACTCAAGTTGGGCCAATTTATGTCCCACTAGTAGCAGTTATATCGAGTTCATATACAAATCAAATGCCTATTTCATTTATATCACAAGGTTTAACTTTAGTTCCACTTACTCTTGCATCTACTTCAATCTCACTTCATGTTTTAATACCTATCTCAATTGTAACACTAGTTACAACTCCATTTACATACACTCCAAATTTTATATTGGCTTTTTCATAGTGTAAATCCTTCCAGTGGTGGCATTTTAACACCATATAATTATATATTTGTACTTGCATGGTATAATATAGTTAAAATTTCTAGTTATAAATTTATTTAAAATGTACATATTGTATGATAAATAATTATATTCTAAGTGATCAATGTTTTACAAACATGCTTTCCATGAAATTAGCATACAATGCTATTTTTTCGGACTTGTAATTTTAAAATTCATTTGAGGGATGAGGCCTTCTACATCCCAAGATTATTTATACTTGTATCATCTTATTAAAAATGGAATAAAATTTTAGTTGTTGAGATTAATAGGAAATTTTGAGAAGTTTTACTATTTTAGTCTTGATGTACAAATCTTGATTCTTATCCAACTTGTGGATTATTTAAGAAATTCTATCATTCTAGTTTCTTAGTATTTGATTATGTATGAGTTATCTTTTATTTAATGTTATTAATATTAATCTATATTTTATCTAAATAAATTTTTAATATAAATCATAATCCCTCCTTGTATATGTCCTATTATAGTCTAACAAACATGACAACCCTTGATTCCATGTGTTTAAGTATGTTATATTTTAGTTCTATTTGAATCCTAATTAATTTTTAGTTTTAGTTTGATATAGCATTTTGCATTATAAATTGGTCTTATAATTTCTTATCCAACCTCTAGTCTAATTTCTTATCTTAAAATGTTTCATCTAGTATGGTCCACAAGCCTCCTTTCCTACCCTACCCTACGTCTCCTTCCTTTTTGACATTCTTTTGAATTATTACCAACCTTAGGTTAGAAGCAACATTAGTTCACCCATATCAAGTAGATTTAGATTTACCCATCTCCTACTCATCTATGGTAAGTAATCTACCTTGCTCACCATTATTCTACCAATAGGTTGTTTAGAATTTTTAAAAACTATTTAAGACTTAGACATGCCAATCCTAGGTTATTAAATGGGTTGGGTATAAAGGGTATATTTAAACAAATAATATAAATATATATATCAAATTAATTTAACTGAGATGTATGCATAATGAGAAAATTTAATTATCTAAAGTGAAACAATCATTGTTGAATGTTAGTAAGGTTAGAACATGATTGGACATTAGTCATAAGTCCTTTGTTCTAGAATTAGGGTTGATAACTACTTTAAGACAATAACACAATTATAAGGGCATTAATGTACTACAATAGTGTTTTAGGTACCACTATAATGTCCTTCTATGGAGAAACTACATGATAATTCTAAGGATGCTATAGGAGGGTTTCATGGAATTTTAGGTGAATTTTGAGTTTATGATCATTTATGTGTTAATATTTTGTTGAATCTTTCCAAAACATAATGAACACCTCTACACATGAAATAAAAACTAGATCAAATGCAAAAGGAAGATAAAAACTAGGTTATGGGATCTTATGATCATGTGATATAAAACCCCTATTGTCCTAATCACTTCTTACCTTAACCCTAATGATAGGGTTTTAAAATTATATGTAGTTCTCCCTTAGGAAATGTACATAATCAACACACACAGCATGCTAGAATTACATTCACTTAGGCCATTATTTTATCAAGCATACAGATATAGGTGTGATTTGTGAGTAATATGCTATGTTGAGCTATATTATTGATTTATTTTATGTAATTATTATCCAAAATAATAAGTGCTAGATGTAAAATTCCTTGTGAGGCTCTTTATATATAAGTAAATTTGATTTGAATACAAGACCATTGTTTTCTAGCTAATAAGATGCAAAATAAAGTTAAAATCATAAGTAAAGGCTCAAGGAAGGGTTAGGAACTAAAACATGTTGAAAAAGTGATCATTGGACACTAGCACCGAACTGGAAACTACTGTATTATGTTAGTGTCCAAGACCACACTAGTGTCTTAGGAACACAAATATAGGTGAAGACTTTTCAAAATAGTCTAAGGGGCCTAGTGACTAGGATGGGGTGACATGACTATTAAGGGTGTATAAAATAGGTAAAACAAGTCATAAAAAAGATCAAAATACCAAAAAATATCCATGTTAATAGGAATCACATTCATCATTAAGACCTTCCCATAAAAGAGCAATAAAATACATAGTACTTGTGGATTTTACCGAATTAGGGTGTGCACATTTTCCCCCTTTTATGTGATTAATGAAATGAAATTGAAATGCTAGAGTAAAAGGAAAAATAAAATGTATATATATATATATATATATATATATATATATATATATACATTTTATTTTTCCTTTTACTCTAGCATTTCAATTTCATATATATATATATATGTATATATATATATGTATATATGTATATATATATATATCTATATATGTGTATATATATATAAATATATACACACACATATATACATATGTATATATACATATATATATATATATATGTGTGTGTGTGTGTGTGTGTGTATATATATACATATATATATATATATATATATACATATACATATATATACATATACATATATATATATATATATACATATACATATATATATATATATATATACACACACATATATATATATATATATATACATATATATATATATATATGTATGTATATATATATGTGTGTATATATATATATATATATATGTATATATATATATATGTATATATATATATGTGTGTATATATATATATATAGTTATATATAATTACCTATGTGATTAATCTATGTAGATGATGGATGAGCTATAGGACTGGCCTACTTCTTGGGTAGAGAAGTGGATAGGATATAGAATGCTATATGTGAAGAGGAAATACACAATATAGATGTATCTTATATTGAATCTTAATAATGAATTGAATTGTGAGGATCAAAAAACTATTTTGTCCCCACCCTAATATGTGAACTAAGTCTGAGAGGAATCTAAAATTGTGGAGAAATAAGGCCTGCTTACCCCCATTTTGGTATGTAAACTAAGTTTTAGAAGTATCTACAAATGTGGATAAATAGTACTTACATTCCCACACTCTAGTATGTGAAATAAGTCTAATAATTAATCTAATTAGAGGTCAAGACTATCTCTTGGCCTCTATAATTTAGGTCTAGTGATAATATGTGGATCAACTATTACAATTGGTTATATATATATATATATATATATATAATTACCTATGTGATTAATCTATGTAGATGATGGATGAGTTATAGGACTGGCCTACTTCTTGGGTAGAGAAGTGGATAGGATATAGAATGCTATATGTGAAGAGGAAATACACAATATGGATGTATCTTATATTGAATCTTAATAATGAATTGAATTGTGAGGATCAAAAAACTATTTTGTCCCCACCCTAGTATGTGAACTAAGTCTAAGAGGCATCTAAAATTATGGAGAAATAAGCCCTGCTTACCCCCATTTTAGTATGTGAACTAAGTTTTAGAAGTATCTATAAATGTGGATAAATAGTACTTACATTCCCACACTCTAGTATGTGAAATAAGTCTAATAATTAATCTAATTAGAGGTCAAGACTATCTCTTGGCCTCTATAATTTAGGTCTAGTGATAATATGTGGATCAACTATTACAATTGGTTATTCGACCCAACCTAGTGAAATCTCAGGGACATCTTGGTGGAAATCTAAGTGTAATATAATAATTTCAACATAGATAATGGTATGAATTTTCCAATCCATTTATATAACCTATTGGAATGCTATGAGATTGAGGGCACACACTCTATATCATGCCCCCAAACCCTATATCTGAGTAATGTATTTATGTGACCTATATATAAAACTATATATGTATAAGGATAACATACCATGTACATGTCCCCATATATAAGTATATACATGTGTTGAAGGCCTATGTAAAATTTGATAATGTGAACCAATGTCTAACAAGATCATGGAAACCTATAAATTTGAGTAAACCTATGTGTCTAAACATCTAATTAAATCTTTGTATCTGAATATCTTAGTCAATTTGAACTAATCTAAGTCAATCTATGTCTTTTAATTACTATATGTATCTAAATCAATTTATGTATTTGAATATTTGAGTCATCATGTGTATCTAGGTATTTGAGTCACTATATATCTGAGTATCTAAATCAGTATATATCTAGGTATCTGAATCACTATATATCTAGGTGTTTGAATCAATAAATCTGGGTTTCTAAATTGGTGTGAATAGTGTATATATACCCCTTTTTGAAGAGAAAGCCAATATTGTGTTGAAAGTGTCAAACCAAAAGTGATGCTAGTAAGAATTTTAGTGATAGTTAGCCTTAATAATATGAACATATGATTGATTATTTAGACTTTTATAACATAATTATTTTTGGAAATTGGGGCCAATATAGCCTTATGATCTATAGTAGGTTTGTTAAGGAATCATAAGATTTACCACTTTATGGAGTTAATTTGATTGGATTAGTAGTGTAACCAAAATGGTGTGGGGGATATTGTGATCAAGTCCCATACATAAGAAATAGATCAAAAATCATAGCTATAGTTCCCAAGATATCACATTTGGAATAATTTGATATTAGTTGGAAAAATTTATGTGCAAGATCAACCTAAGGGAGGTGGAATTTTTAAAACATGGCTTAAATAGGTTGTTTAATTGGTTTGAAAAATAATTTGAACCACTTGACTTGATATAAAATGTTAATATGAGCTTATAAATATGATGAGGAGATGAGGAGTGAATATGACTACTACAAGGAGATGGAGTTGCTCATCCAGGTTGGGGAGGAGGCTACCCTAGTAAGGAACCTATCATTTTCCATTTTTTTGAAATATATATTACATTTTTCATAATTTTTAGTGATAATTTGGTAGTATAGGGACATGTTTAGGAGGAACACACTAGTGTACCTAGGACTACACTTATGTCCTAGGTTTTTGTGTTATCATCTTCGGTATAGGCTTATTATCCTGGATGAAACACTATTTTCTATTAGATCTAAATTTATAATTTTTTCTTCTAGTTTTTTTTTAATGATTACTAATACATATGTATTTTATATTAAAATATGTTAATTCTAGATTTAGATATGTTTTACAGGTAGATGCATGTATCAAGGAGTGCCATAGTGGCCAGATGATGGAGTGATTATGTGGATTTTCCCTAATAGATGATGAGAGGGTAATGATTGATAGAGATAGTTTGGACCATGTGGCATCAATTTATTTGATTCCTAGGGACTACCATATGATTATGTCATTATGTAAGAGGTGGAATGCTAATAATTTTACATTTTGGTTTCCCACTTGGAAGATCACTATGACATTGTAGGACATTTATCAGACACTAAGATTGCCCAATATTAGTCACTGGGAAGCATTAAAAGATGATACTAGACATATAACTATAGATCATGATACTAGTTACTTTTCATCTATGCCCATAGGGACCCATCAACCAAAGAGTTATAGTGACATGTTATTGTTTTTTATTTTTATGAATATTGTTCCATGGTTACGAATTTTTTTAGTGGTATTATTAGCTTCCTTTATTTTTGTGGATGTGATTGGGGTATCTATCTCATACATTACATGTTGGTGAACTATTTAGTAAATGAGGACAAATCAATATTTTAATATAGTTTATGAGACCAAGGGAGGTTCTATTTATTGAAACAAATAACAATGAACATAATTATGTAAAAAAATTACAAGTTAAATGAAATGGGTTCAGTAGAAACTCAATCTACCTAAAAATAAAGGAAACATAAAAGATAAAATAGAGAGTCATGGGAGAGTGAATGAATGTATATTTCACCCACTTACATAAAAAATTAAATTAAAAAGAGAAATTTTCTTTAAGAGTTCAGACACCATTCATGTTTTGAATAATGAGAAATACATTAACAAAATAAAAATGTATTCTCATTAAGGAAATAACTAAACACAAACTTGAAGTAACTCTTTTTTCTTGGATAAGGACTAAACACAAAGTTTCATTATTCTTTCTATTCAATTTTCACAAATCATGGACATTAAAAATCCCCTTTTCAATTGCCATTTCTTGTATTTATAACAAAGGGAATGAGCTAACCCATCACATTCCAAAATGACCTTTTGTATTTATTTTTTTGTCCTATTCTACTTTTCATAATTTTCAACTTTACAATTAGAAAATATGAATTTAATAAAATAGAATTTGGATGAAAATAGGAAAGAGAGATAGATAAAAAATTTCACTTAGAATATTTATATGATTTGCCAACACTAGTAGATGGGTTGACTATTGTTGAATCTTCTTTGACCTAGTATTTATCACATATTTCCTTGAATTTTTTAAAAACTCCTGACTGGTTCAATAGATTCATTATTTTTTGAATCACCACATGTTGTCAATGTGTGAACCATATTTTTAAAATGCATGTCAAAGAACACTGAGATTTAAACAAATCTTCCAGCTGGGTGTTTAACTCTTATAGTGAAATATGAATTTTGTTAAGATTTTTCATTGAAGATTTATTGAATTTGCCTTCATTTATAATATGTTATTTGAATATATTTTGGAATTAAACTTTTAATTAATTTATAGTGCATGCCATAATTCCATATTATTTACATATTTAGTAATGGATCTCATCCATATTTCTAGAAATTAGTTTAATTTTTTCTTCACCCATATCTCTACTCTCCTTCAATTCTTTTATGGCCTTGTTTAATTTTTCCATTTTTTGAAGTATACATTCTGCCCATTTATAGGATGTGTCATCATTTTATTTCTCAAACACTCCACCTTATAACATTAATTTTGGTTCCATCATGATCATTTATTTCATATCTCATATCACTTCTTCCCATACCTTCAAGTTGGATGTGTGGGATTTGATCTGTACATGGATATCCTACAATTATTGATTGATAAGTTCATATATGAATTTCATTCTATTTGTGAGTAAATCATCTACTCATGATTTGAGAGTTTTTACATATGTATTGTATTTGTTGATTGTAATAATAATATCCTTGTTTATTATTAGTAATTATTTTAGAGCAACAAATGATGTTACTATAGGAGTTTCTACTAGATGGAGTAAATAATTGACATAGCGTACTAGTTTTTTGATCTATCCTCTAAGTTTTTCTTAAGTCAACTCATCTTATTTAGACCTCTTAATGATCCTTTCAGTGTTTTCTTAGAGATTATGAATATCATCTTCTCTTGTTACTTCTCCAAGTGATATTATTTTCAAATTTTAATCTCCTAACATCACTTCTCTGATATTATTCTCAACATTTGGTTAAAAAATCTCTACAAATTATGTTCCTAAGGAATCTAATACCAACTTGGAGGTGGTCTTTGCTTTATTTGGTGTAGAAGTTTTCAATAGATTAGCCACCACATCAAAATATAGCAATTCAACTTTAACCACCCTTTTTATTTTTAAGAGCATAGGTTGCATCCATTAGAATGAAATAAATATGAAGGTAATTACCTAATCATTAGGAGGATAAGGGGTGGGTTGATTTGGATAAGGAGGAATACATTGCGAGGACCCATATAGAGAATGTGGGTTATATTCTTCAACCTTTTTATGTTATTCCATTTAGGAAGATGAGGATATGTACTATTATGTGGTGTTTATGATGAGTAAGTTGGGATCACCCAAGGTCTTAGTTGAAGACTGTGGTCTCACTGATTTCTTGGATTGATTTTATCTCCCTACTACTTGATTTTACTTACATTTCTTTCCTAATTACTTCTTAGGATTGGGATCCTCATCTCCACCATCACTTGAACTACAAGATCCATAGGATTTAGTAACCACCTTAGAACTACTTCTCTTGGAAACTAATAATGGATCTTACTTCTAGGAGATGAATATTTCCCTCTCTTTGAGTTTTTCATGGCTATTCTAGCCAATTTTTTTATCTAATTATTTTTTCATACAATTACATACTATTTACATCCTCCATTACAAGTTAGCTAGTTCTCTGATTAACCAACTAATAGTTGGCAAAGTTGTATTAATAATTGTCTTGGCATATTCTAGATTGAGAAGATTTGACTTGTTATTTACCATAACCTTAGGAAC
Source organism: Torreya grandis (assembly GCA_037957365.1). NCBI lineage: Eukaryota > Viridiplantae > Streptophyta > Pinopsida > Cupressales > Taxaceae > Torreya > Torreya grandis. Next base: position 364,805 of record JARHVA010002832.1, read on the forward strand.
CCATTGTCTGTAAATTCCTTTATTTGATATAGGGTCATCTAACTCTAATTTTTTTGAATCAACTCAAAATACCATACACAATCAACTCAGTAGTGTTTGAGATGAGGTTTATGTTCATATACAGACCATATACCTAGATTTTTCTTCACATACCTTCTAGTATCCATAGAGTTTATGTTGGCATAGGTTTAGAGAGTGAACTTAGAGATGGTTATTTATATGTCATGAACATTTATAGAAAACTTTAAAACAAAATGATCCAATATAATGGGGAAATAAATACTTAGAACTTGTTTTTATCTACATCATTTATGAAAGACTAACACTTTCCTTTAGATATCAATGAGGATGATCTTATCACTAAACAACCTTATAAGTCTTAATGGATGCCCTTCATAACCTCCAACCTTGATATACGTAGATTTTTAGAACTTAATATAGTAGTTGCCATATTGGTTAACCAATTTGGTTACTACAAAAAAGATCATCATTCCCAAATCTTCTTCTATAAATTGCACTACTCTCATTATGAATGTATCATTAACCATAGTTTAGTATTTTTTTTAAGGTGAGCTGGGGAAAGCACTAAAATACTTGTGTCAATTGAGTGATATTTCCATATTGGGATATCCCTAGGTATACCATCTAGGAGGCTAATGAGTATAATAGATAGGATGTCATGAATAACTACCCTAATGTTTGCACATTCAACAACTGATCATGTAGGTAATCAATGATAAATTCACCCCATTCCACAAATTAATTTTTGCAAAAATGATTTACATTGGGAATAACATCCAATGGTAGAAAGGTTTGGTTTCTTCCTTACCTACTATTTAATTTAGTAGGATAATTATATCTAAAAGTTACTCTTTAAAATATACTTTGTATAATGTCTTAGGGACCTTCAAGAGTTTATCCCTTTTGTGTTTCATCCAAGAATTATTGATAATGGTCAAAAACATGGTAGGGTATTTATTATTACATGACTCTCCCTCCTTTACATTGATATTGACTAATTATTCGTGGAGGGGAATTCTTAATGTCAAGATTATCACCATTCCATCTATTTTTGACATGATTTGTCTAGATTTTGATCTAATTTCCATAGTTTTTGAGTTGTAGTATTTGACATAATTGAATACTAAATTTAAACATTACACCTAAGTGGGAAAGGTAGCTACCTATGGAAGGCTACTTTATTCTAGGTGTTTGATCAACATTGTTGGACTTTTAGAATTCAATAATTTGTCAAAATAAATTAGGTCCATGTGTCAAATATGAAATTAAAAATTCTTTGGGATATCACAGTCTAACACCATTAAATTTTCATATCCTATGTATTTTTATTTAATCTTGCCAACTTTAGATTGATTGATAACTACCTAGAAATAAAGTGCAAAGATATCCAAAAAATTAGGATCCAAAAAATGCTATATTGGTTAAAATAAATGTAGGGTGGTGGATATATGGTAATTATAAATTTTAGGAAAATGGATCTTCAGAAGAAGATCAAGATGAGGAAGGTTGTTGGTGAGTCAATTTTTACAATGTTTATGGAAAATTTGATAGAGTTTTACTAATATAGGTTATATGGGTAGAGAAATAATGAGGGAAAATAACCATGAAGGAAGCATATAAACTCATTTATCCCTCCTTTAATGCCTTAGTATTTACACACACACATCAGGTGAGTAATGAAGGTCTAACCAAGATCCCTAAAGGACATGTAAACATGGATGTGGCATTCATTACATCTCATGTCTCTATGTGGTTGAGGGCCCAAAGGTCTGGTTGTTCATCGTTCAAGGCTATTGGATGAAAACATGATATTCACTATATCTCATGTCTCCATGTAGTTGAGGGTCCAAATGTCCAACCAATAGTTCCCCCAAAATGCATAGACATTGATGAGACATTCACTACATCTAACATCTACACACAGCCAAGGGCTCACATGTTTGGTTGGAAGTTCCCTAGGGATGCATGGACATAGATGAAAAATTCATTGTGTCTCACATATCCATGTAGTTGAGGGTCCAAATGTCAAACTAACACTCCCATAGTGATATGCATACATGAATGTGGCATTTACCATGTTTCATGTCTCCATGTGGCTGAATATTAGATGTTCTAGTTGTGGTCTTCAAAAATGCATGCATGTAATTTTATTCAAAAGTTACAAGTAATAAAAATTTCCAATTATTTGATATTTTACACTAGTGTTTTTAGGAAATAATAGCTGGCTCAAGCTATGGATATGACTTCATAAGAATGCATAGAAGAATTATCTAGAACTCTAGGTTTTTAGAAGACTGGTACCTTATCTATTGGGTTATAGATTCAACTTGAATATTGATAGGAAGGGAAAAAGTAATGAAAAGGAAAAAAGTGACTAGAATGAAAATACATGACACACAATAGAAATGGAAACACATAACTAAACACACAACTAAAAGGGAAATGGTATGGGATAGCCTACTGTCATTATTTATACAACTTCTGGTATTTCCCACTATAGGGTAGTGGGAGGTGAGTACCATATATATATTATAGATAGTATGTATTTTCACCATAGAGGTGTTGAATTTTGAAAGGTCACATCTTTAGAGAGTCAAATTTCCCATGACTTTCCTTTGGCTCTCTTCTTTTATCCCAAAGCAAGACCATATAGCCAATCTATAAATTACATTATTAATATTTTTGGTTGAATAGTTATTTAACCTTATCTTGATGAACCATGATCTTTTCAACCATAGTTGTTCATTCCTTTTCAATCTTGGCTAAGTATGTTACTATTTTCTCTATTGTGTTTTTGAAGTGTTCATCTTCAATAGCTTGAGATAGGTTTAAAGATAGTAATTCTATAGGAATGGGAATTGTAGAATTCTTCCCATATAGTATATGAAAAGGAGACATTTAAATTTCTCTTTTATGAGTTATCATGTCATTCCAAAATGTATCATATAGCTTTCTATGCCAAATATTTTGATTTTTGTTGACCATCTTAAAAAAATGGTGGTTATATTCTTGCTTTTAGAATCAACCTGACCACTACCCTAAAGGAAATAATTTGAAAATTTTTCTAGATAGATGTTTTATCTATAATATAAAATTATTAGTTATTTAAAGTAAAAATTGGGAGAATTATCCATCACTATCTTTTATGGGACACCAAATCTAGAATTTACACACAACTTCAGAAGTGGTAGAACTTACTATAAAAACCTTCACCCACTTTATGAAGTAGTTAGTGGTGGTTAAAATGTGAGTGTGCTTGACACTAGAATGAGGATTATGAATTCCAACCCCATTATTGAAAGGGATCTTCAATGATTACTAGTTTTTGAGGTAAAACAATGATCTTTGGGCACCTAATAAAATATTGACAAGCTTCACATTTGGAAACCCATTCATGTATATCCTTGAATATCATAGGCCATTAAAAATGAGCCTATATAATTTTGAATGTAGTGATCGAGGATGAAAAATGTCCTTTTCAAGCTTTGTCATGAAAGCCTTCAAGATCTTGTTTTATTGTTTTTTATTTACGTATCTCTAAAACATGTAATATAAATATTTTCTATTTAACATATTATCCCAAATTACATATATGGATACTTTTAATTTAAGAGTCCTCCTTAGTTTTGGATTCAATTGGGTTGGGTATTATTTATAAGATAATAAAAATTATATATATGAGTACCATTCTTTGAGGTAATCAACAAAAAAAACTAGCTGTAGCCCTTCTTTTTCTTCTCTCTAAGAATCAACACTTTCAACAATCAATTAACAAAGTTCTTATCCTCTTATCAATTCTATAGGCTTGATATTTAGATCATATTCTTATACTTTGGCAATCCAACCACCTCTCTTTGACCCAAGTTATTTTTGAGTGAGAGTTTATTTTATTTCTAAATTTAGAACCATGATGATTGTAAGAGAGTTTAAAATGAAGAACCTGATGTATTTTACAGGTTTGACAATAACATATGCATGTTTTTATACTAGACAATATTTGAGATCATGATATTTTAATCCATAACTCACAAAGGAAATATGGGACTCAAATCCATCATTTACCTATACTAGGATATCTGACAAAGTATAATTAGAGTAGTAATAAATGATGAAGTTTTTATTAAAATATGGACATGTCAAAATTGGTGCTTTAGCAGTTGCTTCTTTTATTTCATTGAATGATTTATTCCCACCATTATTCCACTCTAATAAATATTTTAAACTCATTATTTTCATGATGTGAGTGGTGATTTTGGAAAAGTCTAGAACAAATCTCTTAAGGAAATTGGCTTTACCAAATAATGAATGAGTATTGGGTTCATTGGTTGGCAAGGATAACTATTGTATATCTTTCACCCTTTCTAGGCAAATCTTAGTGAATTATTTAGATACTATGTGACCTAATATATTTACTTCCATAACAAAAAATGGACTTATTTTGATTCAAATAAATGTCATGATAATGACATATTTAAAAAACCTCTCTTAGGTGTTCAAAATAAACTTCTCTATTTTCTTGGAAAACTATGAGATCATCCAGATAAATTACTATGATTTTGTTTTTCATTTCACTAAATTCCAAATCCATCACTCTTTTAAATGTTTCTCCAACATTGATGAGGCTAAAAGGCATTCTTTTGTATGTGAAATTTCGCCAAGTGGTAGTGAATGTTGTCTTGAATTGGTCGTCCATGGCTACTTCGACTTGATTATATCCAAAGAAGCCATCCAACATTGACATAATTTTAGATCCTATGACTACTTGTAAGATTTTATCTATGATTGAAGAGAGATAATTATACTTGAATGAGGCTTGGTTAATGTTTCATAAATCCACATAGATCATAACCTCTTCATTCTTATTATTAAAGGGTACGATGTTGGCTACCCAAGTTGAATGCAAAATTGGAAAGATAATTCTAGTGTCTAACATTTTTTTGATCTTTGTATATGGTTCCATTAATCTTATAATTATAATTCCTCAACTTTTTCTTGAATAAATTAATACCAGGCTTCAATAGAATGTCATGTTACATGATTTTTGGTTTGAAGGATTTAAGATCTGCATAAATCCAAGAAAATAAATATTTTTAAAATTTAAAGAGATAAATGAAACTTCTATTTTATTCTTTGCAGTAAAATTTTATAATATTTACATGCGTTGATTCTTCCTTAGTGCCAATTTTTAATTTATCATATTCAAGAGATCCTTGAGGGTTTCCTTGAATTTTCTACTTAACATACATGTCATGTTTTTCAAACATTTATTCTAAAGAAATGAGACCTTTGGTATCTTTTTTCATTTTAACTAAATAAAAATACCTTCATGTGACTCCTCTTTTATATCTAGTGTTGATAAATTTAATTATCCTTTTATCTTATAAGATAAAGTATTCTCTATATGCAGTTGGAATTCCATTGAAGAACAAATTTATAAAATTATCCTTATATTATAAGATGGAAATGATTTGTTCATCATTATTGAAAACTTTCCAATGTTTGGTGTTATTTGGAACACTAGGATGGTATGCCATTTGAATAATATACTAATCCTAGTTGATCTCTATTGGAAGAATCATCAAGGAAGTAGAGATGACCAACACATCTACTTTGGGATTTTCTTCTCTAAAAACAACATTTATAAAGAAAGATTGGAATGCCTTGATACAGTCCCAAAATATATTTCGATAATGTTTGAGCTTATAATTTATAACTTGATATTAACCTCACACTTATTTAATGATTAATTTGACATCACCTTGATCTCAGAGGTTTTAAATGCCCATTTATTTAACTACTTGTAATCACAGAAGTAAACCCTAATATTTAGTAGTAATGTTTGTAAATTCAAACTAAAGTTTGTGTGAGAAAGGAAAAGGTTATTTATGTGGAGATATTACAACACATCATCTCTTGAACCAATAGTTGATCAGCTTATGTAAAATTCTAGATTCCATACATCATAATAATCACCTTATATTAGTTATGGGAGTTCTAAATATTTTTTAGACATTATCATATAAGTTATAGGTATATTTTATTTATAAGATATATATCCTCTTGAATCATTAGATTTATCTATTAGGAGTTTGTATTTTGGTTCTAACAATAGATTTTCATTAATTCCATTTACTAGAATTACTACCTATATCCAACGAGTTTGATTGCTCCCCCAATATCTTTGAATAAGGATTTACTCAACAAAATTCCATATCTAGGAGGATTGTTTGACACTAATATAGTCATCTTCATCCTTTTTTGTGTAAAGGTGGCTAGAGAAACTTTTCCACCTTTTATATTTTAAATCAATGAAAAGATAAAACTTTTGGTACAAATTAGCCCCAAGGTATGGTACACCTTTACTAGCATAATATTATCATAATCCCCTAAATTAATTATGCAAATGTTTAATTTATAACCATCCATGAAAATATATACATATAAAGGCTTGGGCCTCTCATTATTTAGAGTGGTGATGGATACATTATTTTAAAAATTAGAATCATCCATCATGATGTGTGTTCTATTAATAGGGGTGATAGGACCTACTCATTTGATAAACTTTACCATCCTATCCAATTATTTAGGATTTTTTTTATAATATATTCATTTTTAGAAATTTTATCCTTAGTTTTATTCATGTGAATGATTATATCGAATGAAGAATTCGCAAGTTCTTCATTTGAAATCGAATGAGGAATATTTGAACTATTATAATTTTCCATTTTTTTATCTTTTTAAAAATATGGCAATGGGGTACCTCTATTGAGAACAAATTTGGGACCTATTGTAGTTTTTAAAACTTCTTTAAACTTTGGTTTATCAATATCTCTATTATTTTATAAAGCTTTCATCTATTCATTATAATATTGGGTGAATACTACATATACATGAATATTAATATCCTCAATTATTTATTCATAATAACCACCTTCAGATTTATACTCAAAGTAACCCATAGTGGAGTCACTATTGATTTCCAATATTTTAGGATCAAAGGTGCCCAAAACACCTTCTTCGAGTGGTTCTTTGGTTGTGTAGAGTTAAAACATTCATTCCATTTATAGGTAATATGAACCATCATGATCATTAATGGTGTGAAAAATACAAGAGTAATAAATAACAAATGGAGTTTCTTCAATAATGAGTTGTGGATTTGGAGAAGTTAATTTAGGTTAGACATTGTCATGATATGATAAAAAGGCCTCCTATGCATATCTTTATATGGATAATTTTGAGATTGGGGAATCAATTTATTAAAATCCAAAATATCATTTAATAATTTATGAATAAGAGGGTTAGCCTAATTGTGTTCAATGGTTTTTAAGTCTTCTTTCTTCATATTTCTAGCCATGATCATATCATATTCAATTTTAGTGGCTTGGGTTTGTCCATCAAATTTTTTTTTGGATGATTTATTTGTAAGGATAAACTTACTTTGGGTACTTAAGCATTGATAAATAAACATTTCTAATTTTATACTATGGGCATCATAGCTATAGGTATCCTGTGTGCCAACTTATTGAATTAGGATATGAAATCCCTCATAGGTTCATGTGAATATTTTTAATTTGAGACAACTGTGCTAAAATGGAATGCTCATCTTTGGTATGTTTTAACCTCTTCTCAAATTTGTCTCTCATCATTTGTAATATTTTATGGAAGGAGTGGGAAAATGATGAAACAAATCCATGAATCCTTTGGTCCACAAAAAATATGACTGATACATCATGATGTTCGACACTGAGAATGCTACATGCAAAAAACAAAGTTTTGATATGTTCATCTGGATGTTGTCTCCCATCTTCAATGAATTTATGGAAATTATTTATTAAACCTTTTGGAAACTCATGGAGTTGAGCACATAAATATAGTGGACATATAAGAGCACCCTAAGGTACAATGATAACCATATTTATGGAGTTGAATAATTTTAAAATAAGTATTTATGGTAAAGATAAGGTTATACTTGTTTTATTCTTTATGGAGAAAGTCCAAAATTGTAATGTTCTTATAAGTTAATGAATGCATCATAAATCCTTATATTCTTTCCATACCTTATATATATTTTACCATCTAGCATCTAAATAATTTTAGGAGTTCTAACTATTATTGTTCCATTAACGAGCATGACTAGTCATTAAACAAAATCAACACACTACTCTTCTTCATCTAGTATAATTGAAAATCATTGGAAATAGAGATTATCTACTCAATGATTCCAAATAAATTTAAATAAATTAGAATAAATATCTAACTTGTAGATTATATCCAATCAAGATTTGGTTGAATAAATGGGTTTATATTTCTAATAATAGTCATGGAAATAACTACGATTGTAAAAAAATGGGTTACATGGAAGGTATAAAATGTGCCCCACTATGGGCACCAAAAATTGTTGGTGAAATATTTGGTAAATGATAAAAGAATAAATATTTCACTATAGTTCACAAGACTAAAGTCTCTACTCTATTATGAGGAGAGGTTACCTTTATTGAAATCAATAAAAATAAACACAACTAGGTACACCATTTATAAGTTAAATAAAAATGGATCAGTAGAAAATCAATCTAACTGAAAATAAAGGAAACATAAAAAATAAAATGGAGTCATGAGAGAGTGAATAAATGTAGATTTCACCCATTGATGTAACAAATTAAATAAAAAATAGAAATTCACTTAATATATCAGACACCATTCATGCTCAAAACAATGAGAAATATATTGACATAGTAAAAATATATGATAAATAAGGAAATAACTAGACACAAAGTTTAAGTAACTTCTCATCCTTGGATAAAGAATGAACACATAGTTTCCTTCTTCTTCCTCTTCAAGTTTCACAAATTGTGGACATCAAAAAAACTTTTTCAATTTCCATTTATTATATTTAAAATAAAGGGAATGGGTTGATCTTTCACATTCCAAAATGACCTTTCATATTCTATTTTTTGTCCAATTCAAACTTTCCTAATTGTCACATTTACAATAAAAAAATATGAACTTCCTAAAATAGAATTTGGATGAAAATAAGAAAGAGAGATAGAGAATAAATTTCATTGAGAATATTTCTATGAGTTAGAAACATTGGTGGATGGGTTGACTATTGTTGAATCTTCTTTGAACTGATCTTTATCACATGTTTTCTTGAATTTTTAGAATCTATTTATTAATTCAAGAGCTTCATTGATTTTTGGAATCACCACATGATGGAAACATGTGAACCATATTTGGAAAATTGACATCAAATAACACTAAGATTTTTCATTGAAGATTTATTTAATTTGCCTTCATTTACAAGATATTCTTTGGAATTGAAATTTTAGTTCATCTATAATATGTATTGTAGTTCCATCTACTTTATATAACTAGAAATGGATTTCAACCATATTTTTGTAAAATAGTTTGATTTTTTATTCACCCCTATCTTTACTATCCTTCAATTCTTCTATAACTTTGTTAAATATTTTCATTTTATGAAATATACATTTTTTCCATTTACAAGATGTGCCATAATATTATTTATCAAACACTCCACCTTCTACCATTAATTTGGCTACCATCATGATCATTTCTTTCATATATCTGATCACTTATTCCCATAACTTCAAGGTGGAGGTGTGGGCTTTGATCTACATATGGATATCTTATAATTCTTTATTGTTATGATTATATATATTTATGACTTATTCAATGTATTTCATTCCATTTAAAAATAAATCATCTACACATGCTTTAAGATTTTTTCCATAGGTATTATATTTAGTGATTATAGTAACAACATCCTTGCTTAGTCCTAGTAATTATGTCAGAGCATTAACTAGTGGTACTACAAGAGTTTATACTAAATGGAGTAGTTAATTGACATATGTTGTTATATGTTTGATCTATCATTTGAGTTGTTCTTGAGTCAACTCATATTTTTCAAACCTCTTAATGATCCTTTATGTGGTTTCTTGGATATTATGAATATCACCTTCCCTTTTTACTTTTCCAAGTGATATTTTTTTCACATTATAATCTCCTAACATCATTTATATGACATCTTCTCAAAATTTGGCTTAAAAAAATCTACAAACTGTTCTCCTATGAAATTTGATACCAACTTGGAGGTGGTCTTTAGTTTCTTTGGCATAGGAGTCTTCAAGAGATCAAATACCACATTAACATCTATAAATTTAGATTCGACCACCCTTTTTATTATTTGGAGCATAGGTTACATCCATTGGAATGAAAGATTTTTTAAGATAATTATTTGAATGGCTTATGGATAATGGGTGGGTGATGAGTCCATATAATGTCTCATTATAACAAAATTATACCTTGCATAAATTATGTTTTAAAGTGGACTTAGATGTAGTTTAAAAACTTATGCTTATTTTAGAGTGAAATATAATATAATTTATAGCCTATTATTTAGAGGTCAATGCACTATATATTATTGATTTATATATCATTTTCTTGGATAAAAGATGCCAAAAATTGTCTATGTAGGCTAAATCAAGTCATTAATGAAGATGATAAAGTTTGAAGCTCTCAAAGACAAAGTGTAATGTATATCATATTCATATGTATTTATTTGTTATTGATATGGATGTACCATTTATACATGATAATATAATACATTCAAACACCTTGTTATCAACCAAAACTAGTTCATATGTTATTATGTTGGTTTTTTTTATGTTTTGGTATGTGCATGTGTGAGGATAGATTTGATAGGTTCTATAAAATAGTCAAAATAGGCATCAATATCAACTCTAAATCCAAATATAATTTCCCATTCATATTCTTATTGAAAAATAGATAAGTTAAAATAAAGAATCATCTTGATTTGAGCCTGTATGAAAATATTATGATCATTTTTATCAATGATTATCATGCACAATTGAGATTTGGACTTCATTAGTCTAATTATGGAATTCAACATAATTAATACACACTATAATAAAATTTATATAGACTTCATCATGATAGCTCTGAACATAATCAGATTTTATTTTTATGATGATTATAACTTAGTTTGAATTTTTTAATATTAAAAGAAGCATGAAGGAATAGTGTGGAATAATTTTCATAGACTTTTTATTTATATAAAATCTATAAATAAAAAATTCCAAAAATAGACATCATGGTAGAAGGGTATGCAACTATGGAAACAAAGAGTTTTAAAAATGATTGATTTATATTTTTTGAAAGTGTTTATTTATGGGATTTCTAAAAAAAGGTATTCCTAAGTAGGCAAGGTATTTATAGTATCTCAAATAATAAAAATATTTTGTTGAGGTATGATTCATATTGTTGTTTTTGAATCATTATTGCTATCATTAATGTCAATGTCAAGACAAATGTCAAATTTTCAAGATCAGAATTGAGGTCATGCATGGTGAGATGATTTGTGTCAAAGAAGTCTCATGATAAGAGAAAATTTTAAGATAACCTCTTATCTCTCTAATGAGAGATAATTTCAAAGAAACCTGGTAATTCATTTGAGGTGGTTGGCATGTCAAAGTCAGGATCATGGTACAAGGTAAGGTATTATTATGTACTGGGTGTCTTAAGAAGCCTAGTCTAGTACAAGAGAAGGTGTTTGCATAAAAATAATAGTAAATCATGATGATTTGTGTCATTATATGCATGCATGATCCAGGAGTAAATAATCTTTTAGATGAGTTTCAATGTCAAGTCTTGAGGCTTAGGTCACACATGAAGACCTAATAAGAGGGCATAGGCCTGGTATCATGATGAGGTGAGAAGTATGAGACTTGGGAGTTGATGGATGGAAATATGTGAGAATGGTATGGGATAATTTGATATTTTAATGAGGTATTATTAGCATTGAAATAAGTTTTAAATCATGGTCATGGTCTAAGTATGACTAGTAGTTCAAGGCCTAGTGTGCAAAGAGACCTTATATGGCCTAATAAGGGGTCAAGATCATTTATAAAAGTGATATAACTCTTGAGATAATTTAAATATATGTGATAGGTCATTTTAAGTGTGTTTATAAAATTTTAGATCATTTCTTAAATAAAAAATCTTGAAAAATAGTGATAAGGTCCTTTATGTGCATAGAATGGGGTGTTATAGACCTGAGAAAGAATTTATTGTACTTGTTGGCATTTGAAACCTTTACATGAGATCCTAATAACTTAATGTAAGTTGGTTTAGTTCATTATATTTATTTTATTAGATTTTTTTTTATATTTTAGGGGCAATCCTTTATGAATAATTACTAAGAAGGGAAACCGGAGAAAACCCTCCTTAAACCCTCATAATGACCCAATAGGAAAGATATTGTTAGTTATATATTAGAATGGTTTTTTTGAAATATTTTTATGTTTTTAAAATGTAAATTATTCTTATAGGTTTCTCCATGTGGTTTTGGTTTATCATGATATTGAGTAGAAGGTACAAGAAACCCTTTGTTATTAGGAATTTTGATGTAATGGGAAGGGTTGACCAGGTCAAATCATGAAAATGGATGAAGGATGATGTGTAATACTTTTATTTTTTTATAATTCAAGTTATTTATAAGTTTTTATACATAAAATGTTCTAAAATAGTCATGGAATATGACCTACTGCTAAACCGGCCTAATAGGCAAAATAATGAGAAAACTAGGCAAGAATGAGGTTAACGATGAGTTGAAAAGGACTAGGGATGGATAAAAATGCATGAGATAATTATTGAATAAATATTAATAATATAAACTTAGTTTATAAGTGTTGATGATTCTCATACACAAGCAAATTTTTGTCATTAAAATGGTTTGTCTAACAAAGTGCAATCTGTGTAGAGTGAAGTTGTGAGATTGGTCTGTAAGACAAATATTGATATATAACCATGAAATATATATTTTAAAATATTATATTATTATTTTTAATTTTATTTTAAACTAATTTTAATATCAAAAAAAATTTACACATGTTTTCTAAGGCTTGGTTTCCATGCCTATGTTTTTGAAACTACAGGCAATTTTCTATGTGTGAGTGAAAATGATTTTTCTAAGTAATTTTGAACTAGTTTTAAGGATAAAATGACCATTAAAGTGTTATAAAGGTATAATATAATCATTTTAAAAAATATTTATGCATTAAAACATCCAATAAAGGTATTAAAAGTCAAAGGATTTTGACTTGGTTCTTAAGGTCTATGTGCAGTTCTAAGTAAGCTTATGAAGTTGATCAATTTAGGGTCTTTTAACATATTTGATAAATTATAATTAAAATTATGTTTAAAATTATTTAATTTAAATTACATAATTTTTTTTTCTTTTTTTATGTGTAAAATTTTGTTTTATGCATCAAATTTACTAAATAGACTTTTTGGTAGTAAGAAGGCCTATTTGTGAGTAAACTTAATTGGGTGGTTTAAGGAGTGAAAAAAGCCAAATGGTGTTAGGTACATAAGGTGATATTATTATGGGTTTATTAAAGTTAAATTTTAATTTTTTAATCCATTTTTTTAGTCTCAAAGTGTTCCAAGGAGGTCTAAATGAAACATGTGCTTAGAGAAGGCCTAATTGCATTAGGTCTCTATTGGGCCTAGTGGTGGTTTTGGCCCTTAAGGGTAATGAACAACCTATTTAGTTATTTTTTAACTTATTAAATGTGTTTATTTATATATTTAAATTTTTATCCAAGTGTAATAATTTTAATTTTCTAATAAAGATGGGTATGAACAAGAGTCAAGTATAAAGACAAGGCCTAATATGCCTATTTTGACTAGTTAGAGAATTGAGCATGTGAGTGAAGGATATAGAGTTTTTGAGAATAGGTAAAGGGATTAAATATAATAATATAGTTGTGATTAATATTCCATTAATATATAACTATGTGTTTACAGGTGTTGATCTAGGTCATTTTACCTATTCTTGCTAAAGAAAGGGCTAGTTGAGAAAGAAGGCTTAAGAGGCTATTTGAGAGAGATTGAAGCATGAGAAGAGAAAAATAAGGATTTAATATTAAGATGAGTGATAAATATGTGTACAAGGTTTATTATATATTCAAGGTAGCTAAGTTGGTTCTATGTTACTTGGGGGGTTGGATCCTCCTTGTAGGTTGAAGCTTTTTAAAGGGTTAGTTGAGTTGGTTCTTGACTAGTGAGGGGTTGGTGCTCCTTGTGGGGTTAGTGCCTCAATATTATTTTGATAAATTACATAAATGATATTAATAAAAGTGGGTTTTTAGTGTGTTTTATTCCCCTAGAGGCTTTACCACATATATTTCATGTTCTTATGTTATTTTCTCTCATAGATACTTGTGTATGCATTGATTGATGTATGTGAGTGAATGAATGCTTCATGAATGTTAAGTGAAATTAGAGAAATATTTTAATATAAATAATTCACCCCCAAAATATCTATACTTTTAACATATTTCATGGAAATAAGTTATTTTAAGATACCAAATTGGTTAAGTGATTAATCCTTTTCAAACAAAACCGAGAGGGTGAATCACATTGATTACCTCAAAAAAATCTACAAATGGTGAATATTATATTTCCAATGATCTTATACACAAATAATATATATTATTTTTATTCTCCAAGATTTTATGAATCTAGTTTATTAATTTTTATCATAAGAATAATAATCAGTTTTTAAATCAATTTGTTAGGTTGTTAGAATGAGTTCCAAATATGATTTAATAATTATAAATCAATTTCAAACTGATTTTTTAGTTGTTACACTCAAATAATAATTTATTAAATAAGTTTTATTATAAATTAAAAAAAAAAAAAAAAAATTTAGGAGTTAATAAAACAAATTAGTTGGTGGTATGAAGCATAAAATATTATACACACATTGTAATAATTTTCAAAATTAATGAGAATTGAAGTTTGAAAAAATTTATATGTTTATTTAATCCAAGTCCAAGGGAGAGAAAAGGCCCACTCAAACAAGGAATAAGGATATTTTATGGTATTTTATGTTGTGTATTTTTGTTTTCACATTTTGTAATTTATGTGTGTTGAAAATTAATGTATTTCAATTACATTACCTTATGCAAAGTATCATGTTATATTTTTAACATATAGGTTTATGTGTTAATGTTTTTTCTATAAAGTTAATTTTTATCCATTTAATTTCAATCATTTTCCATTTAAAATCAATTTCATTTCTATATTTTATATTTATCCAACTTAGATTAAGATGTGTTTATTTTAATGTATCTTAATTAAGCAAGTGTGTTTGTTTTAAATAATTTTTAATTACAAAAAAGTGTGTTTGATTTCAAAAGTATTATAATAGATTTCCATTCAAGAAAATATATTATACCTTAGGAGTAATTGATCTAAAACTTACCCCCAAAAGAAAAAAGTTTTAGTCTTTATGATGCATACTTATTATAGATAATTGGTGGACACCAGCCCTAGTTTATAATGACATCAACCAAGAATTAGGTGGTTGATTAAATTAATGGATTGATGAAAAATTTTAGTAGGTTATTTGGAAGAGGAAGAGGAACTTGCAGGAACCCAGATGGAGAATGTGGGTTCTCTTAAAGCTTTTTCTATTGTTCCATTTTGAAAGATGAGGTTATGTATTATTGTGTGGTATTTGGGATGAGCAAGTTGGGATCACCCAAGGTTTTAGTTAAAGACCACAGTCTCAATAATTTCTTGTCTTACTTATTTTTTCCTACTATAGTATTTTATTATTATTACTTTCCCTATTGATTTTTTGGATTGGGATCTTTTTTAGATGGAAATAAATATTTCCATCTCTTTAAGCTACCTATGGTTACCCTAGCCACATTGTTATCTATCCATTTTTTTCATGAATCTATACTCTTTGTATCTTCCATTACAATTCATTTAGTTCTCTAATTGACCAATTAATAGTTGGAGGGGAATTCATAATTTTGTTGGCATATTCTAGATCAATAATACCTAACTTGTCATCTACCATCCCCTTAGGAACCAAAAAATTTTTAAATGACTTTATTTGATCAAAGGTAATCCAAATACAATATCTTGGGATTACCTCAAATTCATTTACACAATCAACCCAATAATCTTTGATATGATGTTTATGTTCATATACATACACTCTACCCAAATTTTTCTCCACATAAATATTAATATCCATAGAATTTCTATTGGCATAGGTTTGGAGAGTGATCTCAGATATGGCTAGTTCTATGTCATGATAATTTACAACATTATTAAAAATGAAATGACCTAATACAAAGGGGAAAGAAATACCAATAACATGTTTTTCTCTACAACATTTATGAACAACTAAAAATTGCTTACAGAGCTTAATGATGATGATCCTATCACTAAAAAATTATGGAAGTTTTAAGGGATGACCTTCATAACTTCCAAACTTGATGTATGTAAATTTTTGGAGCTTAATATAGTAGATTCCATATTGGTTAACCAATTGGGTTGCTTTGGTAAAGATAATTATTCCCCACTCTTCCTATATAAATTTCAATACTCTTATTATGAATACATCATTGACCCCAATGTAATGTTTTTTAATTTATTGCAAGGTGATCTGGGTAAAACACTCAAATACTTGTGTCAATTGAATGATAGTTCAATGTTGAGACAAACCCGAATATACCATATGGGAGGCCAATGAGTATACTAGATAGGATGTCATGAAGAACTTCCTTGATGTTTACACATTTAAAAACTGATTATGTAGGGAGTCTTTGATCAATTCACTCCAATCCACAAATTGCTTTGTATGATAAACGATTTGCATTATGATAAATATCCAATGGAATTATTTTATCTTCATTACCTATTATCTAATTCATTAGGGTAATTATATCTAAAAATTAATATTTGAAATATAATTTATCTAAGGTCTTAGGGACCTTAGAGGGTTTCTCCCTTTTGTGTTTTAGCCAAGAATCATTGATAGTGGTTTAACACTTGGTAGGGTTTTTATTCCAATGTGTCTCTCCCTCATTTATACTAATAATAACTAATCACTTATGGAGGAGAATTTTCAATGTCATGCTTATCTCTATTCCATATATATTTTTCAGGATTTGCCCATATTTTAACCAAATTTCCATAGTCTATGAGTTGTACTATTTTGGAAAGGCAAAGGCAATCACCTATAGAAGGTTTGTTTATACTAGTGTTCAATAAACACCACTAAAATTTTAGAATTTAATATTTTATGAAGGTTAATTAGGTCTACATGTCCAATATAAGAATTAATAATCTTTGGGATATCACAATGTATCACTAAAAAAGGTTCATATCCCATGTATGTGAATTTCATCTTGTTGGCTCTAGATTAGTTGATAACTGCCTGGTAGGCAAGTGCAAGGATATCTAGTAGATCAAAAGGTATAAAATGTTAGATTGGTTAAAATAAATGTAGGGTAGTGTACATATGATAATTTAAAATTTTAGGAAAATGTATTTTTATAATAAGATTGAGATGAGGTAAGTTATTGGCAAGATAAGTTTTACAATGTTTTTTAAAAAAATTGCCAAAGTTTCACTATTATGGGGCAGAGTGGTAGATAAACAATGAGGGAAAATATCCATGAAGGAATAATATAAAATCCTTTTTACCTCTTTGAGTGCCTTGGTA
Source organism: Torreya grandis (assembly GCA_037957365.1). NCBI lineage: Eukaryota > Viridiplantae > Streptophyta > Pinopsida > Cupressales > Taxaceae > Torreya > Torreya grandis. The sequence goes on from JARHVA010002832.1 coordinate 382,398, forward strand.
TCCATTTTCATATGTATTAGGTGAGGACCAATAATCTAGTCAAGGGTCTCTTGAGGATGCATGGATATAGACATGAAATTCACCACATCTCATGTCTTCACATGGTCAAGGGAATGAAGGTTTAGTTTTAAGTCCCCCAAGTACACATGGACATGGACATGTAATTCACCACATTTAATGTCTCTACATGATCAAGGGTTTGAATTTCCAACCAAAAATCCCTTGAGCATGCATTTATGCAAATGTGATATTCACCACATTTCATGTATCTGCAAGTATAAGGGCTTGATGGTTTATCCTTGGCCTTCAAAAATTTGGGAACATGATTTTATTGAAAAGTTGTAAGTAAGAAAATTTTATAGTTGTTTGATATTTTACACTAATGTTTCTATCAAGCTACTAAATGCATGGTATAGTGTAATATATAGGGGATCATGAGACTGTATACTCATGGGGTCACACTATGCTAGCCTACTTATATCAGGATTCATACTATTTTGATTAGGAGTAGTGTATGGGTGGAATTAGGTATTTAATATTATTTCATTGTTGGTCTTATGATCACATTACAATGACTAAACCAAAGGGATTTTTATGGATATATTGGACCCACCCATAGATGTTTGTAGAGAGATCGACTGATACAACTTGTGTGTAATTGAGGAGCATGATGCATTATCTATAGGTTTTGGATTGTTTAGATGTATTATCTATAGGTTTTGGATTGGTTAACAATTGGAGACATTATTTAGAGACCCTATGGAGGATTTTAGAGGTGGATTAAGGATGGTGTTTGACTAAAATAGGTTTGAGTGAGTTATTGGTTGCATGATCATTGAGTCAATGTATTCGAGAGATTTTAGTATAAGTTGGTGACATGACAATTTGGTGTTATCCATGATGTCCCACCTACATCATGGGTGTGGTTTAAGAGTTATCAGGCATTAATGAAGTTGGGTAGTAAACCAAGACCCACATCTATTGATTTGGTTTTGATTCCAAAGATAGAGCGAGATTAAGTATTGGATATACCTAATGTAGATTATGTAAGAGTGATTGATACCTACATAGTATGGTGGAGTCAACATAGATGACCATCATTATTTATATGAGATTGGGATATCATGTAGGATGTATTATATTTAAGCCCATTAGGGAAGCTAAGGGTACATTTTTATTGTATATTTTTATGTTTAGTTTAGTTTAATGTTTGACTTATTGATGAAAAATCAAATGTACTATGTTGGTGTGTAGGTCCAGGAGATGATAAGTATTGGGAAAATATTATTGAGGCTATACTATGAGATATAAAACAACATATCCATGATGATGCCATATACTATGGGCTAGTGGAAAGGTCCAAAATATTTTTAGGCATTCATGCACATCTATTTAATTGATCAACCATTGATACTATAGCATATAGATGAGAATCAACTAATAGAGATGAGGCACATGCTAAGCTATATAGGTGATCTATGACCCCACCCAATATTCTTGGTGGGGTAGGTGGTAGCATCATGGATGAATACATTTTTATATAATGAAATCATGTAAATTTTATGGTTAAGGTGGTAGTACTACATGATAGAGAGAGGAGGTACATGTCTTGATCGATATCTATAGAGGATGGGAGGGCATCTAGTTATAGGGTTGATATGTTTAAGAGTGAGAGTAAGGAGGGTGGTCTTGGTGACCAAACTCTGATTATTGAGTGATTATGTATTATTGTATTAAATTTTTTTATGAATCATGTGTGTGTGTGTGTGTGTGTGTGTGTGTGTGTGTGTGTGTGTGTGTGTGTGTGTGTGTGTGTGTGTGTGTGTGTGTGTGTGTGTGTGTGTGTGTGTGTGTGTGTGTGTGTGTGTGTGTGTGTGTGTGTGTGTGTGTGTGTGTGTGTGTGTATGTATGTATATATATATATATATATATGTATATATATATATGTATATATATATATATGTATGTATATATATATGTATGTATATATATGTATATGTATATATATGTGTATATATATATATATGTATATATATATGTATACATATATATATATATATATATATATGTATGTATATATATGTGTATATATATATATACATATATATATATATATGTATATATGTGTATATATATATATATATGTGTGTGTGTGTGTGTGTATGTATGTATGTATATGTATGTATGTATATGTATGTATGTATGTATATATATGTATATGTATATATATATATGTACATATATACATATATATATGTATGTATATATATATATGTATATATATATATATACATACATACATACATACATAGGCATGATCTTAAGAGCTCAAGTAACATATCTACAACACACTTACTATCAATAGGGTCAAAAATTAAAAAAGGTAACTAGATCAAGATCTATGATGTGTATTGAGTCATGCAATAAAGATCAATGACCTATGTTTAACACTAGGAACTAGGATCAATGGTGTGCATTTGAGCATGCAATGAATATCCAATGGTGCATAGGTCAATGAGCTTAGATTGAATGAAAATACACCATGTGGTGTAAGTGTAAGAACTAGATGCTAATAGGAGGATCTTGAGAATGAATGAAGAGCTAACAAATGACACTAACCTATGAAGCCCAGGTCAAGGATCAATGGTCAACATTGAAATCAAACTTTTGATAGCAAATGAGATGATGACATGTGTCTAAGGTATATGGTATGGTAAATATTTTGGTAGTGTGTTATATAATATATCCTAATCAGATAAGAGCTTTTAAGAGAGCATCAATGAAATGGGAAGTGGGAGAAGGAATGGTGTGATTATTGTAACTATGTTTTGAGATGGCCCTTATCAATTAAGAGTTTTTAAGGAGCATAAATGTAGGGTAGTTGTAACTACTATTTTTAGTGGAATTAAGCTCATTAATGACCCTTTCAATGTCAAAATTTCTCACCCTAGATTTTATTTTTAAATATAAATGTAGGCAATGAGCTCTTGATTTTCATCGCTCGGCTAGGTATAGTAAATCTCTATTAAAATCACTTTATAAATTATTTGAAGTAATATAAGATAATTTTAGATTCTAGTTTAATGCTAAGTGTACTTTATTGACATTTTATTTTTGAAATTCATGTTTTCTATTCATAATTTTTAGGTCTTTCATGTAATTTTCTTTAAATTTGTTAGTTTCTTGTAGGTTATGTGAAGTGTTAGCTAGTGAGGTTTCTCTTTAAGTGTCATAAGTCCATAGTGTCTTACATGGACCTATTTATTTTTGTCCTTAAATTTTCGTGTCTCTTTTCAACGTTCATACAAAATACTCATGTTTGGAACCCTATCAAATTATCTAATCAATCCTTGTCCCCATTGGATTCATTAGTAGTCATGAAAGTGTCCAAGTTGAGAGTGGATCATTAAATATTTGGTACATCACCACACTTAAATTATATTTTCATTAATGTATTTCCCCCCCTTTTAATACCAATATATTAATTTTTAAGAAAAGAGATTCAAATTATCATATTTGTGGAGCTAGACTTATTAAAAATACTAGAGGTCTAACCAAATATTAGGTAACCCACAACCTAGGGTCATTCCCATGTTAGACTAGGTTTAAAATTAAGAATTGAACACTTATAATTTCCTCTAGGTTGCAACCTAAGTCTCCAATAGTTCTAACATGCTTAGTGGGACCTCAATCAAGGCATCTATACATCATATTTAGACAAATTGACAATGTAGAAGGACATTTGAAAGTCTTGAAGTAGTCATCAGTATACTAGAGGATAAATTCATATACCAAATCTTCACCAAGTCTATTTCAAAAGGTAAACAAATATATTTCATTGAATTTACTTTAGATATTACAAGGAGGAATAGGGTACATATTTAAAACCCCAACCTAACACCCCCCAATTATCCCACATCTCTAAAATCTACAAATTTTGATCATACTCAATCTACCAATAGTCAACCAAAGTAAATACAGATGGCAAAGCCTATGTTGTAAGATTTTATACCCTTTAATGGTGGAATCCCTCTTAATCTTTAGTAACATGATGATATACCTATTACCTCTTTGGGGAGTCTACCATATCTTATAGGAGAAAACTATACCATTCCTATATAACACATATCTGACATTGTAAACCTTTGCTCAGTGCATAACATTATGTAGGATAATATATCCATGAGACTACTAGCCAAATCTGTAAAAGGCAAAGCCATGTAATCATATAGGGGTCTATCTCCTACCTCAATAAATACTTGGGATAAGTTTTGTGAGTGCCTATGTAATTATTTTGAGGATAAAAGTGACCATGTGTCACTTGTTAAACAACTCACCTTAATCAAGAGGGCATCCAAAGAATCTATGGTTGATTTCAATTATAGATTCCAAAAAAATAGGGATAAGATACCTATCATCATTAAGTCCACACCCAATTATGATTTTATTTACTATTTAAGAGCATTAAATTTAGACATTGTATTCATGATCCAATCTATGGTTGCGACAACTCTACTTGAGGCTTATGAGATATGTATAAGGGCAAAAAACTATTTGATACAATTAGGGAAACTTATGCCAAGACCTCTCATGCCACTTTTTATTGAGCTTCAACCAACCCCACCTACCATTTCTTTATTTCCTAATCCAAACAATCATGCTCAACCTAATGATAGTTAAGTGGATAAATTTTCAAATATTGAGAACTTGTTGAAGGCACAAAGAACAAGTTAGTGGTTATAGAGAGACAACAAGAAACTTCATATAGGCCATACCAAAGTCCCTTCCTAGGATAATACCTTACTCAATCCTAAAATACACCCCCTTATCCATAAAATCAACAAGCCCAAGGCCAAATTACTCAAGGTACATCTAATAATAGCTACAATCCTATAGTTCAAGTAGCTCAAGAGCCTTAGTCCCCACATAAAATAACCTTGCACAAGAGGGTCAATGACAATCAAGAGGATAGTCCAACGAGATGGTAATGGATACAAGTGGACAAATGTATCAAGATATTAGTTGGTATCATGATCCTTAATTCTTAAGCCATGACATAATGCCTCCTCCACCAAAAGGTGCTCCAATGAATCAAGATAACATTCTTTCCATGACATCATCATAAACTCAAATTCAACAACAAAGGAGCATGGGTAAGTCACCAACTGACACCATGTGCATAAAATTTTAAGAAGGGGAGAATATGTTTGAACATGTAGTAGTAAACATGGGGAAGAATACACAAAGGGTAGATAAACTAGTTGCATCTCAAACAAAGGATAAGAAGAGGATGTTGGATGATAATTTGGGGTAGCCTAAGGATTCTTCAACATCTTCATAAGTTAGTTAATAGCTTACCACTTCAAATATAGTTGTTAAAGATCTTACAGTTCAAAAAATACCTCAACATCATGGGAAAAAATAGAAGTCTCCTTTTTTTTCTCATGTCACTCAAGTGCCAAGTGATACTTCTACTTTCAAGGTGTAGTTAAAAGGTACTAGTCTTCCTTTAAATATTGTGGATCATATGGAAAAGGCTAATGTCACTATGTCTATGTATGATGTTATATTTATTTTGGGATAGAAAGAGATCCTTCAGTAAGAGATCTCTTAGATGTATAATGTGAACAAGATAGTTGATAAAGTGAACACTATTTTTATAAATATTAGTCAACCTAGTCAAATTCAAGTTTCTAGTCAAGCTCCTAGTCAAGGTCAAGCTCATAATGTTGCTCATCCCCTTAAGGTTGTCAATCCCCTTCTATTCCATTTGTCAGTCATCATAGGGGACTATTTAGTGCACAATTGTATGATAAATTTAGGTGCTTCAACATAAATTATGCCTAAATACATAATAGATAAACTTGAACTTAAGTACATACCTAATGAAAAGGTGTTCTCTAGTTGGATGGTTCCCCCACTAAACTAATTGGTATATTGAAAGATCTTAAGATCACACTGGAATCTTGTCCAAATTATGTCATCACTCAAGATTTAATGGTTATAGACCTACCCCCATATTTTAACCTATGCCTATCTATGGATTTTACTAAAAAAACTGGGGGTTATTTGTCCTTTGACTAGTCATACATGGCTTTCAAGACTAGGTATGGGACTAGGGTCACTATTAGGCTAGAACCTATCTCTAGGTTCCACCTAGAGCCCTATATGCCTAAACTTGTAAATGTCATTTGTACCATATTTAAATAAGATGAAAATGTTAGTGAACAAGAGCATCATGATGATCTTGAAGGCATTTTAGACATGTACTTATATGAATGGGAATTTGGAAATCATGGCTTTGATCCCTATAACAATATTGAAGAAGCAAATTTAGAGGTGTATTGTATGAATGAAGATGGTGTTTTTATACCATGATTAACTAACACCACTCAAGAGGAAGATGGTCTATGGAAATTATTATTTTATGGCTCAATGTCAAATAATGATAGTGGATATGAAGTCATGTTGGTTTCACCCTTAGATTAGAAGTACTATTTAGCTACAAGATTTCAATTTAGTTGCACTTCAAACATAGTTGAATATGAATCCCTTCTACATGGTTTGTAAGAGGCAAGAAGAAGAGGTATCAAACTTCTTTAAGTCAATGGTGACAATGATCTCATTATGAAATAAGTGAGAGGAATAAGTATAGTCAAGAACCATCATTTGAAATATTACAAGCATCATGTATGGGATCTCATAGAGGACTTATTGGCATTCAATATATAGTGCATACCAAGAGAGGCAAATCAACATGTACATAGGCTTGCAGCTATTGGAGCTCAATATGAGATTGTGGAAAGGTTAAAACATAGCCAAAGTCAATAAAATATCAAGGTAATATGTAGGCTATATGTACCTGATAATGAGGTGAGTTGGTAGGTGTTTGATAATGATGATCAAATTATATGTTTCCTAATGTAGGAGGCATAATTCTACCACAAGAATAAAAAAAAATTCCAACATCAATATGATGATCAGATAGTGTATATGAGATATAAAAATCTGCCTAAAAGTCTATGACATTAGAAATAATATTCAATGAAGATGACCAAGTGAGAAGAAGTAAGGCATGTATCTCAGCCAAGGAGGAACATTATGATAGGATAGAAATATTTAAAGATAAATTATTGAAGTTAGGAAAGATAAACACAACAAAAGAGAAAGTTTTATTTGTTTCTTCATGTCAAAAACTATCTAATGTATTCACATGGGAATACAAAGATCTAAAGGGCTTTAATCCCAAACTTGCACAACACACCATTGAACTAGAGAGTAATGCAAAACCAGTCAGGTAAAAACAAAGTCCTATCAATCCAAAAGTGGAGGATTTGATGATAAGGGAGATATTTAATTTTATTGAATCAAGGATAATATTCCCCATTAAAAATTTCTCATGGGTAACAAACATTGTGCTAGTGAGGAAAAAGAATGGGAAAATACATTTGTGTGTTGATTTCAGGGACCTCAATAAGGTGTCCCTAAAAGACCATTACCCACTGCCCTCAATGGATTAGATTATTCAAAATGTGGAAAGATATAAAAGGTTATCATAAATTTATGGCTACTCTAGTTATAATCAGATTATGGTCAAGGAAGAAGATAGGCATAAAACTACCTTCACCACAAAATGGGGCACTTATGCATACATGAATATGCCCTTTGGACTATCCAATATTGTGGAAAATTTATAGAGGGTAATAAATGTTGCTTTTTAAGGTTTAATCAATGACATGGTGCTCATATACCTAAATGATGTCAATATTTTCTAAAAGGACCCAACTGATCACATTGTTCACTTGAAGTTAGTATTTGAAAGATGTAAAGAATTTGGTGTATCATTGAATCCTAAAAAATGTATATTTGGTGTTCATGAGGGCATGTTATTGGGTCATGTAGTGTCCAAGGATGGTATTTATATAAACCCTAAAAGAGTTTAGTCCATAGTATCCTTACCCTTGCCCAAGCATAAGAAGGGTCTACATAGATTCTTGGGAAAGATTAATTTTATAAGAAGGTTTATCCTAGGTTTTATAGATCTAGTCAAGCCTCTTACTCTCATGTTAGGAAATTGTAAGGAGTTTACATGGACCAAATAAGGTAAGAGGATTTTTGAGTCCATATCTCATTCACCTACACTTATTAATCCTAATTTTAACAGTAAATTCTACTTATTTTCCTTCTCTACATTGGATGCAATCTCCACCATGTTGATGCATCAAAATGAGCAAGGTTTAGAACAACCTATTGCTTTCTTTACTTAGGCCTTAGATGGGTATGTAGAGAGGTATAAATTTGTATAAAAATATGTGATTGTATTAGTGATATGTTTTACTAATTTTAGGCACATGGTATCCAATAATAATATCATACTAATGGTGTTACACCTAAGTATTAAAGAGTTTATACTCAATCGAGACCTTAATGAGAAAAGATATGGATGGGTGATAAAATGCATCGAGTGTGACCTTTAGGTTAGAGTAATAAATATTTTAATGGGTATAGGGTTATGTAATCACATTTTAGTAGAGGTAAAAAAAGTAAAATACCAAGTTTTGGTAGTTTACGACAACCAACAGGTAGCTGCAGATAACACACCTTTCAGTTGGACACATGATATAGTCAAATTTCTTGAGTCAGGACAATGTCCTATGGGTCTAGATAGATCCAAAAGAAGGAAATTTAGGTTTAAAATTATACCTTATATCTTGATATATGTATTAATTTTCAAGAGATATATAGGAGGCATGATTTTGAGGTGTGTGGAATCAAGCCAAATAGACAAGCTATTTGAATAATTCCATGATGGTCCAGCTAGTGGTCACTTTGATGCCAAGACCAAAAAATATAAGATCATTAGATATAGGTAATTTTATCCCAAAATATTTAGATATTCACACTCTAAATATGTAAGGAAATGCATAAAATATGTAATGTTTGTTTGCAAGCATAAACTAGCTACCCTTCCCTTGTAGCCCACACAAGTAGAACAACCCTTCATGCAATAGGGCTTAGATTTCATAAGGATGATACACCCAAATTCAAGTAAAGGACATAAATGTATCATTAAAACAAATATTTGTTTAAAATATGGTTTTAACTAACTTCCCTCAAAGAAGCTAATGAAGATTATGTTTTGAAATTTTATGATAGCATTGTGACTAGATTTGGTGTGCCTTCTATAATTATTTATAATAATGCATTGGCCTTAAGTAGAAACAAGGTATGTGAATGGGATATTTTACATAAAATTATCTCAAGTCATCCTCTAAATATTAAAAATAGGGAAATGGACTAGCAGATTCCATAAATAAGAACTTATTGAGGATTATTAAGAGAATTATGGAGGACAGTTAGAGGAAGTGGCATACTAGATTAAGGATTTACCTATGGGTAGATAAAGTAACAACTAAGAAATATAATGGAAACTCCACACACATTTTTGTATATGGGAAAGAGGCCAAAATTTTTATTTGTATTGAACTACTTTCATTAGAGCTTTCACACTAACTTGAGCTCCTAGAGGATGATGCAATGCAAATAAGGTTGAATGAGTTGAGACAACTAGAGGAGACAATGGACACTACTATGAACATTATGTGGTCTAATAAACACCCCATGAATAATTAATTTGACAAGAGATATTACTCAAATAATTCAAACAAGGTGATATAGTCTTCAAATGGGATGAGGACCGTGCGAAATTAGGAAAGCACTCCAAATTTGATAGTCTTTAGATCAAACCTTATATAGTCATAGGTTATAACAAAAACAATCCCTTTGAGCTTGCTGAGTTAAATGGAGAGATCCTTCCCATACCTATCAATGGGAGGTAACTTAAATTATGCTACTAGTATTATCTCATGATCTTTGTACATAGGTAAATTGGTTTATCCTTACCTCTAAGTGCTCTTGCACATTAATTTATTTCTTGTTTTTCTATTATTTAGGTAGTTATTTAGAGTTTTTTCTATTTATTTCCTATTGTTTATGTGCATATAATTATTTAAAAGTGTTTCTAAGAGTTAGGTAGAATCCTTATTGTAAGTATTACTTCATTTATCTAGTCATCATGAACAAGCTTGATCAAATTCTAGGTTCCATGACCAGCAGACTGGTCAAGCCAACTAAGTCACTAGAAATGTTAGTCAATTTATAAGATTGGAAATTATCTAACCCTATAACTTAAGGGGTCATAACCTATGCTAAAAATTTTCTTGTTAGTCATATTGAAGGCACTCAAAGCATATATAGTCAGTTCCTTATTTGGTCATATTTCAATCATATCTTAGTAACCCTTGAGTGAAGTATTTAATGAAAAAGATTTTTTTTATATTATGTATTTACTCTAAAAATTTTATGACTTGGAAAATTTTATATCTACATATATAAGGTTTGAAAAATGATTTATAAGTATATAACATGCTCAAGGACATCAAAATTAATCCTTGTAAAATAGCTATTTGAATTTAAATGTTCTTGAGGATAAGCACAAGGCTGACAAGTGTGAATATCTTGGGTACCTAAATAGAGATATAATGGTACATAGTGACTAATGAAGATAGTGGGTCCAAGTTGATTGACAGTGAGTGATCCATCATACCAAAGTAGATCACCAATTAATGAAAAGTCAAAAAGTCAATAGATTTAAAAAGTAAATGAGAAGTTGATAAATGACATGATCTTAGGAGCTCAGGTAGTATATATATGACATGTATGATATCGATAGGATAAAAAAGTTAAAAAGGTACCCAGATCAAGATCTATTATTCATGTTAAGTCATGCAATAAATATTAATGATCTACATTTAACATTGGGACCTAGGATCAATGATGCACATTTGATTATGCATTGAAGATCCAAAAATACATAGGTTAAGGAGCTCAGATTGAACATGAATACACCACATGGTATAAAAACAAGAACCAGAGGCTGATAGAAGGATCTTGAGAATGAATGAAGAGCTAAAAAATGAAACTAACCTATGAAGCCAAGGTCAAGGATCAATGGCCAGTGTTGAAAGAAAACTTTTGAGAGTAAATAAGATGACAACACATGTCCAAATTATATAGTATGGTCAATATTTTTTTAAAGAGTGTGTTATATAATGGATATTGATCAGTTAAGAGCTTTTAAGAGAGCATAAATGTAGGGAGAAGTGGGAGAAGGAATGGCGGGACTGTTACAACTATTTTTTTGAGGTGGACCTAATCAATTAAGATTTTTAAAGGAGAATAAACATAGGCTAGTTGTAATTGTTATTATAAGTGGAATTGAGCTCATTAATGACCCCTTAAATACCAAAATTTCTCTCATTAGATTTTTTTTTTTTTTTTTTATAAATGTAGGCATTGAGATCTTGATTTTCATCCCTCAACTGGGTATAACAAATCTTTGCTAAAATCATTGTATATTCTTTGAAGTAATATAAGATAATTTCATATTTTAGTTTAATTCTAAGTGTACTTTATTGAAGTTTGATTTACATAATTTATTTTGTCTATTCATCATCTTTAGGTCCTTCATGTACCTTGATTTAAAGCTATTAGTTTCTTATAGGTTGTGTTATGTGTTAGCTAGTGAGGTTTTTCTTGGAGTATCATAAGTCCATAGTGTCTTACATAGACCTATCTATTTCTATCCTTCAATTTGTAAGTCTATTTTCAACCTTTATATACAATACTCATGTTTATAACCCTGTTATAGAATCTGATCAATCTTTGTCCCCATTGGATTCATTAGTAGTCATGAAAGTGTCCAAGTTGAGAGTGGATCATTGAACATTTGGTGCATCACCACACTTAAAGTAGGTTTTAATTCATCTATTTTCTCCCCCTTTTCATCCCAATATATTAAGTTTTAGGAAGATATATTCAAATTATCATATCAGAGGAGTTAGCCTAATTTAAAATCTTAGAGGTCTAACCCAAAATTAGTTAACCCACAACCTAGATTCATTCCCATGTTGGACTAGGTTTGAGAGTAGGACTTGAACACTTATATGTGTAGCTATGGTGAAATATATCTATAAAACACTATGTGAATTGGATACCATCATTGCTGAATTTGTGGTGCATGATATATCACATAAGTAGGTGTCTTGGAAACCACATGGCTCATAAGATGAATACTCAATGGTTCCTTAAAATGAACATCTTGGGATAAATCACTTGTATAAATATGTGATATATTAGAGTGTGTAAAAAGAGATAAAAATTAAACCTATGTGAATGATATAATACTTAGCTTAACACATTGGTTAATGTGATCTTTGAGTGCAAAATAGTTATTGTCTTAATGCCCATTGATTATTTGATAGTTTCAAAATAGTTTTTTCTTATTATATGAGAATGATGTGTTGGATGATCATGAGTAGGAAGAAGGTTTATAATTACTTTATTTATTAATGTAAATAATATATCATGAGGCCTATCTCTATCTAAAAAAGGTATGGCCACACTATGGGTATCTTGTTCTCTATCCACTATAGAAGATTCAATATAAAGTGGGTTTTTTCCTTTATCGAGTATCATGATTAGTTGTTTTTATTCCACATTTTCCTTACTTATAGGTGGATTAGGTGTTTATACCATATTGGATTATTATTTTTTTTGGAGATCTAAATCCAAATCTACCTCTAAATATATTTCAGCTAATCCCAACTTCTATAATTCCATAGTTATGTAAAATAGATGTCAAAATGATTTGGATGTATCATATAGTAATTTATCCTTAAGATGGAAGATTAAACCTATAGAAAATATGTATTGTACCTATAAATATATCAGCTATTAGATCAATTGTTTCATGCATGATTTCAATTGTATAATGTAATCACTCACTATTTCTAACTTACCCTAGTATAGTGAAGGCAACCTATCACATGTGACTCAGTGTCCCTTGTTATATATGTAGTACATCATAAATACTTATAACTCATCATATATATGTAGTGAACCTCTAGGGAGTTAACAATTAAACTAATTTAATGCCTTGCCCTCTAGAGTCTATGTAAATAACTATAGGAGAATCAAACTACCAGTGACATGTGTCATAACTTTGTCATATGATTTAAGGTACAAGTATGGGTCTCCATGTCCATTAAACATTGGTAATATAGGTATATAGAACTAATTTAGTAAATTTTTACTAAAAATTATATGTGGGATAAGATTTTCATGAGTAACATTATCATCAACCCAAGAGTAGTATGCTTTACTTTCTAGGGTGAGTTAGTGTACTTATTGTAAAGCTATAAGATTTGGCTAAAAACCCACCAAACAATCAAAATGAGTGAAATGAAAGCATAGAAAGGAAACCAAAATTGATAGAATAAATTGTATTCTATTCAGTAGGAATGTTAATATAAATCCTTCACATGCTTCTCTATGTCTAAAATGAGAGGAAGAGGTGAGTATATATAGGATATACCACCTAAGAGACTAAAAACACATGAAATGTGGGATAAAATTAAAAAAAACCAAAGCAAGATTAAGTAAGTGTGAAAAGGTCTAAGTGATGGAACCAATTAGGGGAATAACCTTTTTCACACTAAGAAGTGAGAACAAGACCCTAAAAAGGTACTAGTTATAAAGAGAAACATTTTACACTAACACCCCCACTTTAAGTGCAACTTAGGGGGAAAAATTACAATATTAAACAATAATGGGTCCAAAAAACTAGGAATGATAAGGTACCCATTTAAAATTTTGAAAAAAACCCTTAGAAAATAAGAGAAGAAAACCTAGTGGTAAAAAACTACCCCCCCCCCCCCCCAATGAGAGGATGAAGGAGAAGGTTAGGTGACCCCCTCAGTAGAAGTGATGGACCATACCCTTAAGAGCTCTCAAAGATGGAGATATTTTCTCTCTATAAAGGGTTTGGTGAAGATATCTATAATCTTATATATTATTAGACAATAATGCAAGTCAATGACTTACTCTTATATCAGCTCCTAAATAAAGTGCATGTGGATCTCGATGTGCTTGGTCCATTGATGATGAACTCAGTTCTTCAAGATCTAGATCAAACTTTGGTTATCACAATAGATAATATATGGTTGAGGAATAGTGAATCCAAACTCAATCAAGATATTATGAAGCTACATAGCCTTAGTGGTTGCATTTACAGCCCCTCGATACTTAGCCTCAGTTGAGGAGAGAGTAATAGCATGTTACTTTTTGCTTTGGCAACAAATAGGGCTAGAACAAAGATAGAACTTGTATCTAGAGGTGGACTTATGATCAAAAATATTGTCAACCCAATTAGAATCTATGTATCTAACCAAGTTTAGTCCAATACCTGCTACATAGTGAATCCCATGTCAATGAGTGCCCTTAATGTAATGGAGTATACATTTGAATGCTTTCTAATGAAGCTCATGAGGCTCTTGCATGAAGTGTGAAACTATGCCAACTACAAAATAAATATTAGGGAGAGTGTGAGTGAGGCATATGAGGATACTAATAAGCTAACAATACAAAGTACCATCAACAAGATGAGTAGAACACTTCACCTCAATCTTGAATCTAGACAAAAATGAATCACTGTAGGCTTATGATCAACCATTTGAAACTGAGTAAGTAGATCAAGAGAATATATGGGTTGAGCAAGTGTAATCCCAAAAGAGGACTGAGTGATCTCTATCCCAAGAAAATAGTGTAATGGGCCCAATTCAGTCATGGAAAACCATTAGTACAAAGCAAATTTGACATCATCAATGATGGATGAGGTGATCCTAGTAAGAATTAGGTTATTAATATAGAGGACAAGAACTAGGTGAGAGTCATCTTACTAAATAATTTATACATTTAGATTTGAGTGACATCATGAGAATCTAACAGATAGAAGAGAGGAGTCCATCTTGTCATACCAATCCCAAGGGGTTTGTTTGAGTCTAGAGATATACTTCCACAATTTGTAAACCAAAGAAGAGTCCTAAATGAATCCTAGTGGCTGATCCATGTAAATCTCCTCCTATATATCCTCATGAAGAAAGGAACTCTTCACATCTATATAATTTAAATCCTAATCATGAGTTAAAATAATGAAAAGTGTCAAGTGAATATATTTCATCTTCATAATGGGGGAAAAATTCTTGGTGTAGTCAATACCAAGAACTTGAGATAAACCTTTGGCCATAAGCCATGCTTTGAAATTGTTAACTAATCCATCTAATATAAATTTAGTTTGATACATACACTTATACCAAACCAATTTCCTTCCCTTAAGAAGTGGAACAAGCTCCCAAGTGTTATACTATATCAATGACTTGTACTCTTCCTCCATAGCTAAATCCCATTCATAAAATACCTGAAGCTTCCCAAAAAGATTGTGGACTAAAATCTATGGTAATATAAGAATGTGGGAGTTCCTGGTGTTATGACCATGTCTTTCGAGTGTCAAAAAGATCCACAACAAGAGTGTCAATAGATCATTATTTTTTGATCCTATTGAGGCATAAAAGTAGAAGGGGATGGATGAGGAGAATCTTCAACCTCTAAAGGGGAACCCAATGAAGGTGGAGGTAGAACCTCATGATCATCTATATAGATAGAAGAATCTGATAGAATGTCCTATGTATCACTATCATCTGAGTCTATGGTAGAGGAAGGAAGAGCAAGAGAGGATGATCTAGGAGATATTTTCTAAAAAAAAACACTTCACTCAATGAATATCTCATGAGTGTAAATATCTAAGAGCTTGTATCCTTTGACACCATCAAGATGTTTGACAAAGATGCAATGTCAACTCTGAGGTTCCAAATCTATACATTTCTCAGAAGATATGTGAGACCAAGAAAAACAAACAAATAATTTGAAGTATTACACAATAGGTTTGTGACCATACCAGGATTCAAAGGGAATGATTCCCTTAAAAACCTTATGAGGAACCCTATTTTATATGTGTGCAACATAGTTCATGGATTTGGCCCAATATGATGGTGGAAGAGAATGAGCATGGGTCATGTAACCAACCATCTCCTTCAAAGATATATTTGTATGTTCTATAACACCATTTTTCTAAGGTATAGACAACAAAATGTTGAATATAAATCCCTTCAATAGTGAAACATCGATCAAAGCATTGGTTCACATATTCTCTTCCATTATCTGAGTGGATAATCTTGACAAAAATTTTAGACTATTTCTCTGCATGAGCCTTTATTTCCAAAATCAATCAAAGTCTTAAATTTTTTGTTGAAGAAAGTAATCCTATAAAAATTTTCAATTAATGTGAGCACATAGTGGGCCTTTATAAAGGATAAGGTTTTAAATAGACCCATAAGATCACTGTAAACTAGATCAAAGACTATTGAAGCCCTCCAAGCCTTCCCTTTTTCAAATTTATCCTTAAGATGCTTTCCCAAGGCACAAAATTGATAAAAAACATTTAAAAAATGATTTTTGGAAGACCTGTGACCATATTTTATTTGTTGAGCTGCTAAAGGTAGTGGTAGTTGAGATGGCCAAACCACTCATTCCATAGTTTGCTCACTGAATTTGAATGGATTAATAATGTATTAGAAGGTGCATCAGTCATAAAGTGAGATAGGCATAGAGTCGAGACTGATGATAAGCCTTTATAACTACAAGTACAACATTATCTTTAAGATCCTTGATGATAACAAAATTTGGAGTGAATTCAACCTTTCTACCATTACTAAGATGGGTGATCTGATAGATGGAAAGGAGGTTGGCTGATAATTTAAGCACATAAAGAACATATTCAAATATGCCATCACCATATTATATTCATCCCTTACCAATGAATTCCATTAGAGAGTCATCAATAATTCAAATATATGTCACAAAACATGGCTCCAACAAAGAAAACTATTCTTGATTGGAATCCATGTGATGTGAAGAACCTGCATCAATAATCCTTTGCTTAGATTAATCTGCTAAAGCAACAAGTGTGATTACTTTCCCTTTGCCTAAATTTTAAGGAGTTGGAGACTATGGTGTAGATGAGGAAGGCAAATTTATGTGATTCTTCTTGAGAAGATGAGTGAGTTGATCAATTTACTTCACATGACATTGATGCTCATGATGATCAACCTTCATGCAATAGGCTCAAGTTGGCCATTCCTTATTCTGTAAGTTATCCTTTGATAAAGAGGATTTATAATCTAACTTAGAGATAGAGGAGTATATTTCTTGATCTGTTTGTGGTTTGTTCTTGGAGTGCTTCTATTTCTTGTTAGATCTACCTGATTATTTCTATCATTTCAGATGACCAACCAATAAGTCTTGAGACTGTGATTTCTTTAGGGACCCATGGAGAGAAGCTTGCCTTATTCATGCATAAAATTTTCTAAAAATTTGCCATATAAATTAATCATATAAGTAGATTCCATAGTCAACTTATGAGTATGAAAACTAGAAACAAAGGCTCCATATTCAAGACCTATTTTTTTCATTATATTATAGATCAATTGAATGTCTTTTTTATCAATGCCAAAATCTTTAAGATATAATTTTAGGTCATTAACCTTTGTGATGTATTATTAAATGTTATTAAATTTATATGGATCAAGACTAATTAATTCATTATCAATTTGATAGCCTCTAACTTCATCAATTTTACCATTGAGTGTTTTTAGTTTGTCCCATGCTTCTTTGGGACTTGTACATGATTCAATATGAAATAGTATATCTAAAGATACAAAACTTATTAAACATAATAATGATTTAGTGTTTTCAATCATTGATAAAAAAATTCCTTAGCATTAGGAGGTTCAAGAAATAATGTCTCAACATAGGGTGTATACCTAGAGTCATCAAGGCATTTCATACATTGTATTTCCAAGTTAAATAATTATATAGAGTTAACAAGGGAAAATTAGGATTACCCATACGTTTAAGAAAAGAAAAACATGAACTCAAATGTAGAGAGAAAATTTAAAGTCACAAGATACACCCACCCTGATTCACTCAATCAATAATCCCCCCCCAAAAATAATGATTTTGGCACTTTATAATTTAGTGCATTTACAATGTTGGAGTTTTTTTTTCCAGAGTTTTACAAAGTCCAAGATGGACCCCAAAAATAAAAGTATAATAAAATTACATAATTATAAATTTAAATTGATACCAATATATATATATATATATATATATATATATATATATATATATATATATATATATATATATATATATATATATAATATGCACCTTCAAAAAAATAATCACCTTGATCTGAGGTCATATGTGAAAGTTACAAGCCTTTCAATGCCAAAAAATTATGACTATTTGCTAGATCCAATAATAAAAATGATTTTCTAGAAAACTAGGACAAGATGAGAAAAATATGATCACACCAATGTAGAGAGAATTAAATTTTACCCCAAATAAAAAAATATATTTATATATTCTAAAAAATGAGTCTGTATGCTTAAGATATGAGCCTTTGAAGTTGAACTCCAAATGGAAAGGCCTACAATGGTGAAGGGCTTAAAATTTAAAAAAATATATGCTAACATTATCATGATGTCATCTACCAAATTTGTTGGAATTTATTCCAATTTTAGGGTCATTTTTATATGTAGTTTTTATTAAATAAATTTATTTATGACTAAATTTAGTCATGATTAAACTTTTTACTAGACTTAGTGCACCACCAAATTTAGTGGAGACAACAATACCATAATTATTTTTTGAATATTATTTATTAAAACTAAAATAAATTATTATTTAATAAATTAAATTCAAAAATTCAAAAATTTATGGAAGTCTAAGAGCAATGCACACAAAACCCATAAATTGTTTTGAACGATTCATTACAGTTAGAGATCTATGTGAAGAAGAACAAACATGTCTTTCTGATAGAAAAAATTATAAATACATTTCTAAATGGTAGATCTAGCTTCAAATGTCCTACTAGGACAAAATAATAGCTATATCTAACTTTCTCATATACCCTAAATGTAATTAAAAACTCATATTTGTTCTTAAAGGTTAAAAAAATGTATTTTGATTAAAAAATCTTCAAATTTGCTTCAAACCTCTCTAGGTTCACATAGAACCACTGTAAAAATACCTATAGATGGAGCCTCTAATATTCAAATAGAAAAAAAATAGGAGTGCTACTATCTTTCTTGGATGATCAAATTATGGTGGTGAGATCCAAATTTGCTCCAAGATGCTTCAAAAATCACCTCTAATTGACAAGTAGATAAAGAAACCCCCCAACATCAGGTATTTATTTCACAATTTTATGATTCTCTAGATCATTTGAATATGAAATATAATAACATGCTCATTTTCTACATAAAATAATAGATCTACACTCCCAATATCCTAGAAAGCTATCCTAAAACTCACAATTTCTTTGGTACCATGTAAGATTTTGCTAAAAAGCCACCAAAGAATCAAAATTAGTGAAAGGAAAGCATAGAAAGTAAACCATAATTGATAGAATAAATTGTATTCTATTCAACAATAATTCTAATACAATTCCTTCACATGCTTCTCTATGTCTAAAATGATATCAAAAGGTGAGTATATATAGGATATACCACCTAAGAGACTAAAAACACATGAAATGTGGGACAAAAGAAAAAAACCCAAAATAAGCTTAAGTGTGAAAAGGTCTTAGTGATGGAAATTTTTAGGGGAATAACCATTTTCATAGTGGGAAGTGAGAAAAAGATCCCAAAAAGCTACCGGTTATGAAGAGAAACCTTTTATCAGTGAATCAGTGTACTTGTTTTTTGTAAAGCACCCATGATATACATAAGATATATTAAAATTGTGAAGGTAGATTAACATCATCACAAGGTTCATTTAATTCTTGAATCTTATTATTAATTTTATCCATTAATATACTACATCGAGGACCTTTGGTTTTCCTCACCATAACCTTTGGAGGGGTTATAGCTTGGACATGGTGAGAGGAAAATGGGCTATCACCCTTGTGGAGGTTAGTATGAGAAATAGGTTCTACTCTATTAAGGGGGGTTGAGGGAGATTCATTGGTATCTCTTATTTTTTTAATTTTTAAATAAGTATCACCTATAGATGGACTAGAAGATACATTATTATCATGTGAATCTAAACATTGTAAATTATGAACATAAGTATAAGTTCACTTATATTTATTTTAAGGCCTACTATCATTTAAATTTAACATTTGATAATCAATTGATTTGAACATGAGATATGGGTGAAGTAGGGAGAGAACTATATGGACTAGACTCAATGTCTTATTCACCACAATCATAGTAATCATCATTATTCTAAGTTTTATCAAATTTAGAGTTTAAGTCACTTATAGAGGTAAGATTAGAATAATTAACATTCGCATGCTAACTAAGAGAGAGATTAGAATAAGATTTTAAATTTTTAAAACTATGTAATATATCATCATGTGTAGGTGTAATTCAATGCATGTATTCACTAGCTATGAATGGAATTCATGTATGATCATTATTTTCAATATTTGAGTCAAGGGTAGAAGTAGTAGCAATAATGTTTTCATTTTTCACATTATAACATGTGTGATAAGAGTTAGATAAATTTTAATTATCTACATTTGCATAGAATCATTGTGTTGAGCTTGAAATATAAAATAAGGTGATAAAATAATCTCATCCACTTTATTTTGTGCATCGATAAAATATGCAATATCATTTGTACATATTTTTTCAAATTAAATTGAGAAGGGTAAATAAGATTCATTTCTCTTTTCTATTTTTCTTGAATCATGCAAAAGTAGATTTCATTTATTGTACTTATATTATTTTAATTTGAATAAGGAGGTAACAAAACTAGTTAAAAACCTAGGATCGCATTGGAACAAAGCACTACCAACAAGAGGTTATTTTGGCATTATATTTTTAGTTTTATTTTGATAAGTAGGAAAAGAGAGAGAGAGGAAATAGAAGCAGATGCATTTAATCTATCCTCATCAACACTTTCATTTTCATGTTCATAGTAATCATCATATCCATTATTACAATAATAATCATTATCATGTGGTAATGTGTAATCTTGAAAATTTGTCCATTCATTATTATAATTATGAGAAAAGGTTATAAATTCATCAACTGGGTGAGGGGAAAGAGACTTCTTGGACATCATTTTAAACTTGAAAAAAAATTGAATATAAACAATGAACAATGAACAACAAACACACAATATGTATATTGTAATATATCAAGGTATATTTTCAAATATGATAAATATTCAGCCCAATGTATGGAAAAATTCATTATTTTATTTGAAACACTAAGAGCTAATGTTTGGATGTATAGGGATATAATATGCAGATATAGGGTTTTTGAGGGTTTTTTAGTCAAAATTTAAGTGTATTAAGGGATGATTTGGATTAGTTAGGTTGTGTAAAAATTATGGAAAAAATCATAATTTTATAAACCCTAGTTTATTAGACAAAAATGGAGAAGGTAAACCCTAGGATGGAACTAGGGTTTTAAGTAATATTCAAAGTAAGTTAGGTTCACCAAATGTTTTAACTATTTAGGACATATAAATGTAAATCATAGGTTGTTAAAGGGGTTGGGTATAGAGGGTAAATTTAGATAAATATTTTAAATAGATATATTAAACTAATTTACTTGAGATGTATGTGCAAATAAAAAATTGACTTATCTAGAGTAAAATAGGGATTATTGTATGTTAGGATGGTTGGAATAGGCTTGAAGATCAGTTAGGAGTCCTTTATTATTAAAATAGGGTTGAAAATACCTTAAGATAATATCATGATTAGAAGTATAGTAACACATTATTCTAGTGTTTGAGGTATCACTCTGGTTTTATTCAATGGAGTAATTATCTAAGACTTCTAGGGATGTTGTGAGAGTGTTTCAGGGACTTGTAGGAAAGTTTTGATCTTTTGATCATTCCTTTGTGTAAAAATTTTATTTAATATTTTAAAAAACCTAATGAACACTTGTACACATGAAATAATAAAAATATCAAATGCAAAAGGAAGAGGAAAAAATGGGTTGTGAGATGTTAAGATCATGCGATATAGATTCCCTACTATCTTGAATGTTGCATATATTAACCCCAATAATAGTGGTCTTAGATCACATGTACTTTTCCCTTAGGTAATGTGAATAATCAATGCACATGGTAAGCTATAACAAATTTCACTTGGGCCCTTTTTTGATCAACAATGTAGATCTAGGTGTGATTGCTGAGTAGTATGCAGTGTGATGAGATATACTATTAATTGATTTTATGTAGTTATGTGCCAAAATTGCAAGTGATCGATGTAAAATGCCTTGTAAGGATCTTTATATAGAATTAAATTTTATCTGAATGTAAGACATTTATTATTTATCTAATAATATGTAAAATAAAGATAAAATCATAAAAGAAGGCTCAAGGAAGGGTTAGTACTCAAAACATGCTAAAAAAGTGACCATTAGACACTAGTGTTAAACAAGACACTATCACACTAAATTAGTGTCCTAAACTGCACTAGTGTCATGAGAACATGAAATTGGGGGGGGGGGCATGACTAGGAACATTAAGAGTGTAATAAATAGGAAAATAATTCATAATAAAGATAAAAAGACCCAAAATGACCACATGAACAAGACTCACATTCATCACTAAGACCTTTCCATTAAAGAGCAATAAAAACATAGTACTTATTATTTCTTAGCCAAATTAGGATGTATTCAAAAACATAATACCCCAAAACTCATGCCTTGGAGTAAATAATTTTTTTATTGATCCAAAAATACTAGAGTCTACCTCATAAAATTTTATGTGGTGTGCATAAAACCCACATCAAAATTTTTAAATTAGGAACATGGCTTAGCTTTGTCTTTGGGTGAGGCTATAATATATAAACTAGGTCATGTTACACTGGTATTTTTAGGGAGTGACAACATATATTAAGGTTTTATTTCTCTATGACATTTGATAGGTGAGATGTTTCTTATTAGTCATGTGTATGTATCAAGTGATTATCTATATGTTATGGAATCTAGTTTGTCCCTTATTCTTCACTTAAAAACTTATCTCTATAGACAATGAGGAATAAATAGAATAAAATTTTAAAAGGGGGCTAGTGGTTGAAGTTTTTATTAATCTCAACACCCCTTGTGTTGAACATTGCCTACATAGCAATACTTCAAAGAGTGATCAAGCACCATGTAGTTTTCCCATGCAACGGTGTTGTGTGTGAAATGCTAGCGTAATTTTATATGTTGGTGAAATATTGTTGTAATTATGTACTTCAACAATGAATTGTGACCTCATAAGAGTATTCAAACTTAGGTTGACTCATAATTAGGAAGAATAGATGTTTTCATCTCAATGTTCATTTATATGTTTTAGTGATTTTCATCATATGAGCATCTAGTGAGAAAATGGTTAATAAATTTAAATTTATAGTGATGTTTTTGGAAATTATTAGAATGGGGCTTACAAAATGTGTGGGAGGATGAGTTAGGTGAAATTTAATTTGATCAATTCATAATTATTTGGTGGGATGATGCAGCTAGAAGATTCAAGCATTACCTACAACTGGGATAGTCATAAATGATTGGCCTTGTCTAAGGAGAAGGTATAATTAAACTAGAAGTGTGGATCAGTCAAATATTGATTTTATGATTATTGGAATGAAGAATATGGACATCATGTATCATATTTTTGTAAGGGTAAGGGTTATCCACATATAATTAGAGGAATAATGTCTTAGAGAAGTTTATTTGGTCATGAAATAAATGTGTATAAGGATATGGTCACTAGTGTTTTAATGATTAAACCCCCCATTATGCTATTAATGCAGAAAAGAAAAAAGTACTAGTGTAAAATAAAGAGATTTAAACATGAGATTACCTATTTTTAATAGGATTGAATGTAGACCACATGCTAAAATGTGATCCATATGAACTTACAATGAGACATGTATAAATCAATCCTTACTTAAGATGAAAATCTAAAATCAAAGACAATAAAATTATATATAAAATAATAATTAATGAATACACTTATTTGGGTATGTTAACCATTATTTTTTATAGTGAAAAAATGGTTATTGGATAGGGTGAGACCTTTGGAGAGTTTTGTTTTCATTAATGAACTTGGATTCAATTGTGCATGCCCTAATACTTATTTCTAGGAGAATGTGATTAATAACTCAATCCATGTTTGAATCCATCATCACACAACTCAATATAGTAAGGTGGATTAGACCCTATGTATGAATTCTAATAGATTATTCTAGTGTAAAACTTGTAAAAAATGTGAATGAACCATTTTATATGGAATAAGTTTCAATTATAATGAAAAAATAGCACAAAATTGGTCTAAAAATAACATGATCTGATTCTAGTGTATACAACGAAGATAATGACATGGATTGACATTCCTTCTAAAAATTTGGCATATAACTAAATAATAAATTGATCAAGTTTTGCACACATGCTCACAATATAATATCTGAGTATATTTATTCTAGTGACTAAGTAATATCAACTAAACATTTGAGTGAAAATGTGTAAAAATCTTAGATCACATGATGTGTACGATGCCCCTAATATAAGAAAAAAAATTGTAATAAGTTTGTGCAAAATTTAGAAAACTATTTCTAATTAATACTTAAACTTATTTATGCACTAATTGTAATTTTGGAAAATTGGTAAAATTCTATTTTGACTCCTAGGATGAAAGTGTGTTGTTTTGGATAGTTATGGCCTGTATTTTTTCCAAATGGAGCATTATTGGTTGAATATGATTTCTAGGTGGAAACTAAGTGTGAAACATGATCAATTAATTAAGTACTATCTTTTCATGTCTATGCATTGGGTTGATGCATCTTAGTATTTAAGACAAGACATTATGTATGCCCCCTTGAGGTGAGTTGTGAATTCTGAAAATAACTTAGCTCAAAATAAAAAATTATGAGAATAATCTTATAGAAAATAATAAAACCTAGGTAATAATGATAAAATTGAATATCATGGCATAATATTGAAAGTATGATAAAAATAATAGTGTATGATACATGTAAAAATAATTGTATATAGTGTCATGTTTAGATAGATGTTAGCAAATGAGAAATGAAGTGAATAAATGGTCAAAATTGAGAACTCAAAAATAAATAAAATAACTCAAGTGAGATTCATGACGTGGATCATGGTATCAATAGACTAGGGATATGCATGATATCTATCATGACATCAAAACTAAGCAAAAAAATTAAAATAAGACTCTTGGTCATGATGCATACACAAGGATCATGTGTAAAATCATGAAAAATACATAAGAAGGCCAAGGGAATATATACAATGGACACGTTAAAATGTAAATCACACACATATAAACATTAAATAAGGCTTATGTCCACAAATAAGTACATGTTTAAATGTCCAAGTGTCTAGAGAAATTATTACAAATAAAAGATGAAGCATAGAAACAAATGAAAAAATTAAATGGATAACTAAAATTAACCTACATAAGCAATTTTAACATTAGTATATTCACCAAAATAGGTATCTAGCTAGACATAAATTTGAAATTAAGTGATAAATAATGATATATCTTGTGTAATGTATTGTATTAAAGTATGAAGAATAGGTATAGTCATAGAATGAGAACACTTGTGTAAAAAGATGCCCCTAGTGAACCTTTTGAGATGTAAACAAGATGTAGAGGGCTTATCTAGTTTAGATATAATAACATCGAGCCTATATTCACTAGGGATAGTACAATGGAATAAACTAAGAGCACAATGTGTTACTATCTAGGTAAGATTGGTTTTTTATATGTAAAGTTTTTGGATCGAAGACAATATTGACATCTATAATTGCATTAGGAAATGACACCATGTATGTTTTGAAACTCACTCAAGTAAATTTATGAATATTTTTTTATATAAAACTAGATATAGTGAATTAATGCATATACTAAATCAAAATTTTACTAATGTATATAAACCAGAGATATCAAGCATAAGTCTTAATTTTTAGAATTTTTTGAAATATTCTATTTTTATTTTTATTTTTGAATGTATGAAAATAATAAAAATAACACACTAACTAATTACTCCCATAATATCCTCATAATAAATAGGTCACCTATCATATTAAGTATGACCTCTCATGAATGGAAAGTATCATACCACTATTAAATAACTAATCTTAAATTAAAATCTAAAACCTAATTTGGCTCTATAACATAAGTGTCATTATCATGATGTGTACGTTTTTTAGCATTATGAACTCTAAAACTATTTGTAACCCATCATATAATGTACAAACTTTATGTTGGTTTTCTTTATTGAACACTCATAATTATTTGTATTGCCAATCTAGGATGTGATGGAGTATAAAGTGGATCTCTAGAATCAATGATAAATCTATGATTAAGTGCATTTTCAAAGATAGGCATCTTTGTCAAGTTGACCACTTATTTCTAAATTTTTTGAGTAGGTTGAAACTTTGTAGGTTGTTCAACTAAAATTTGATGTGTATGAACAATAACCTTTGGCTATAGGGGTTATTCATATGGAATACCATGAACTTTGATAAAGCTCATTATCCTAAATATATTTCAAATATTTGTGTACTATAGAAGGAATTGTGTGAAGTTGATGAATCCAAAGATGACCCAATAACATATTGAAGATGCATGAACTATGTACTACTATAAATTTGGTGGTGATATGTGTTATAAAAACATGTAGAGGTAATCTTATCTCACCAGTAGAACTATGAATAGGACCATTGAGTCTTTTGATTATGATTTTTGTAGGAACTATATCCTTAATTATGTATCCAAGATTAGAGATAAGTGTAATGGTGTACATGTTCAAATTTGAACCATTATCAACCATGATAATATGTATAGGTTAATGATAAATTTAAACTCAAATGAACAAATAGTGAAAATTTGAGTTATAATCATGATCTCATGCTTTGGGATTGTGGTGAGTGGCCTAGATGACACTGAAATATGATATGTACGAATGATTCAAGGATCCTAGGCCTATGAATGAGGATGATCATAACTTGGTGGAGGGTGTACATTGTATGTATAATTCACTCTTGATTTATAGGTTATTCATTTAGTTGTATGCTTAGGAAAAGGACCACTAATTTATTTATTGCTCTACTCTCTCTTGGTTATGCCTTTTTATTTTCTATCTTATATACCCATATCAATGATGTTTTATATATCAAATATTGAATCTTATGTCTTAAATTGATTCATCTATTGGAAGTATTCCCTAAATTATAAAAAAATATTTTTATTAAATCCTTTTGGAAGAGGCTTACTCCAATAAACCTCTTTAATGGGTCGAAGTGATATGAGCTTACATTAAAATTAAAATTTTAACACCTTGTATGGAGTTTCTAAAAATTTGGTAAATTATCCCCTCAAAATAGATAATAATATAGTATGCATAGTAGGTTCTAAAATTTCATTAATTATTTCCTTTTGATCAATATTAATGTCACTTTTTAAGGTGGCTTACTTAGATTCTTTGCATGACAATTATAAACTAGGATGGATGCATACTCTAGTTTATTCATTTCCAAAATTTTAACATCTCTTTCCTTAATTGTGTGACATAAATACATGAATGATAGAAAATTTTTAAACATAATGGATTCATTTATATGTAGAATAAAGCTATGCATGAATATATATTTAAATTTCTTATCTTCCATAGGATTTATGATTTTAGATAACAAGGTATTTTATTATAAGAGATAATTAGTTATAGGATCATTATATTCTTATTTGAGTTGAGAAACATGAGCATAGGATATTTTTTCACTTATAGTGATTTGAAAATGTGAAAGTAAAAAATATTTAAAAGGATTTAATGTATGCATTGACTAATGTTGTAAATCATAAAACCATTGTAGAGTATATTATTTTAAATTTTTTGTATATAAATTATTCAACAACATATCACTAAATGCATGGTCCAAACATGATACGTGGAATGCTCTAAACTATTGTTTAAGGTCACTTTTTCCATCATATAATGTAAGTTTAGATGACACAAAAATAGTTGGTAAGGGATATGTTGATTAAATGGAGTATTAAATAGAGTCTCAATATCAATTTCCTAATTATATTTAAAATCACTTTGTTCAATTTGAAACACCTTGGTTTGAAGAACTAAAATAATTGACATAAGGGATTGTGCATCAAGAATAGACTGTGTGCGAACCAATGGTGACATATCAAATGATATAAGTAATTTTAATATTAATCAAGTGAAACCCATGGATTTTCCTCATATTATATGTTGGTATAAAATTTATAGTGAAGCGTTCAGAGAAAGGTATGTAACCTATATCACTGACTATTGAAAATTATTAAGTAATGCTTACAATTTTTATTTCAAAATAAGTTTGAAAAATTATATCATAATCCTTAGATCATTTATTATTTCTTTGTCTAAAATTATTAATAATTTTCACTTTATTAATATTTATCTTTTAATCAACTTTAAATGAAATTAAATCTTGATGATCATCTTGAAAGTCAATGTTATCATGATTATATTGTTCATGATCTAAAGTATTATTATGCACTTCTACATATTCAATTTTTTTAATATTATCTAAATGTCCTAATATACCCTTTTTATTATCCATATTGTGTGCCTTATCAAAATGAATGTGATTCTGCTCAACTTGAGTGCCACTTAGTCTAGCACTTCTTATAAGAAAGGTAGAGATAACCCTCTTAGATTGCATAAAATATGAAATATAAACTTTAAATATTAATGTTAATAAATAATTTATAAAATATCAAAACCCTAATACAATAATTTGAAAAAAAAAGATAAACCCTAGAAACATATATGGTTAGGTTTTTTAATATTTAATCAATAGACCAATTCACCAATATGTTTTATCAAAAAATGGAGATTAGGAAATAAATCTAATTTAATTTATGATGAATTTTTGAGTCAACTAGAATGTTAAGATATATAGTAAATCACACAAATTGATATGTTAATTACTACTTTTTGAAATATGCTAAAAGGATAAAGTACTAAATAATAATGACTTACGTAGAAATCAAACAATATAGGATTTTGACTGTGATTATGTAATTTAATAGTTTGATGAGTATGGTCATTATGAATCAATTACATGGATTAATTTTATCTCTAAATGAAACCACACTATCTATACTAGGCTACATCATACTTATGTTTGTAGGATGTGCCAGAGTTTATAAGGGTTTTTTCCTTTTGTGTGAAATTTGTTAGGTGTATTGTCACCTATTAGTCTTGTGTATATATTTTATGTTTCTTGATTTGTCATGAAATCCATTATACACCTTATTATTCTCTTAAACCCACAACTCAATAGAAAATGAGGAATAAGTGTAATAAAAAGGATAAAATTCATTAGTGGTTGAGGTTTTTCTTGACCTTAACATCCCTTATATTTATCAGTGCCTACATACCAATACTTTGAAGAAGGATCAAACTCCATGTATTTCTCCATACTATGATGGTGTGTGGGAAATACTTATGTAATGATACATATTGGTGAAATAATTGTGTAATTATGTGCTTAAACAATTAATTATGAACTTTTAAGATTATTCAAACTTATATCAAGGATACTTGTGTTATAATCCCTCAGGATTCCACTAAAAAAATTACACAAATGTTTTTAGCAGCGTAAAAAAGTAACTATATGTTATTTATCAAGATTAGTTAATGTTCTTAAACATTTTATATGTACCAAAATTATAAAATAAATCTATATAAATCATTTATATATAATAATTCATTGATTATTATAATTAAATCAACCACTTAAAATAGTCACATCATTCACAATATATCACTAGTCTAAACATATAAGTGTTTACTGAAAATGGATCACAATGATGCATAATTAGTAATATTATACCATGGTACATAAATTTATTTTATAGGTAAAATAATAAATTATTCTATCTTCAAAATACATCAATGTATCCATAATCAATAAATAAAATCGATACTATAATATAATACATTGAATAATGAATGTTCATTTTTGTTGCAACCATTGCTGCATTTATCAAGTCAATGCAATAACTTCAATGTACACTAATACAATAATATAAAATAACTCCCATGATTAAAATAATAAAATATTAATAATATACATGAGTATATCTCATAAAAGGTTTTAATTTATTTGTATTTAGGAAGATGATCATCTAGGAACTTTACCTCCATCAACAGACGATTGGTCCCAACACATATCACCACTAGTAGTGGCCCTTCACTTCAATAAGGGGAATATAATAATGATAAAAGTAACCAAAATCATCTAATAATAATGTGAAATATTATATTAACTATTATATAAATCTATTCAAATAGACTACAGGTACACGTATATCATTTTTAACTTGAGGCAAGAACATAAACTAACAGGTATTATGAACTAAAATTCTATATAGCTATAACATTAATTTGGAAAAATGATTTTTATAGTAAGTTCATATTTTAATAGTATATGTGTTATTCCACATCATCCAAACTTTTTGTTAATGAAATTTTAATATGTATCTAACTTGTTAGTGAATGAGGAATGACTATAACTAGACTTCATGTCCATCACTCATCACTCCTGGACATGGTGGATAGTTGTATATGAATATAAAAACCCAACGTGAAGCATACATGTTTCATAGTAGTTTGTATAAACTCAACATAAATAAAACATGGTTCTTATCATATAATCTTGTTGTACTTTAAAATATTATCATACAATCAATAATGAAACTACCACAATGGTTATTATACAAACACATACATATATCATTAATTAGTTTTCACTATTTCATCATGTTGAATGAAATTATATACTTCATAAAAATCAAACTTATTACCAAAGAATAACTTAACTTCTATTCTATTTTTCAACCTCTAATGATATATACAATCTAGCCCATAAATATATACATTTTGTATATATATAAAATATTCAAGATATAGGCTCAAATATTTCATTTAATAATTACATTCAATATCTAGGTCTATCTCTTGTATATCAAACTACATATCTTTTATTACTTCTTATAACTCATAAAATGGAAATATAATATGTTTACCCCTTATAAGCCTATGGGTGGAATGTAACACCCACCCCTCAAGTTTATAAGAGGCTTATATATAAATAAGTATTTTAATACCATTTTCAAAAGGTTAAACAATCAATCAATAAGTGTGATTTGGCCTCATATGATTGTATTCGATTATAATAATATTGAGTTTTTATAACCATCACACCACTATGTTTAGTTCCAAATAAATGAATGGCTACAACCATATACATATTTTATCATACATGATATCAAAAGTATACTGCAACTACGTATAGTTGTATTTCATATGTTTTTAATAAAAACCACAGCTATAATAACACATATATTCATGTTTTTAAATATTTATTATTTGAATTCATATACTTGTATATATAATGATTCTAAATTTATAAAATAGTCCTTCTAAATTTCATACAAATCAAATGTATAATCTTAAAGAGATATCAAGTTAAAGGTTATGCTAAATTGATGAAGTAAATGGTTTTAGTTGTTATGGTCTCAAAAAGCATATTAAATTTATTTGATACACCTATAATCAAATTTTCCATAGCTCTATATACTAACCATAATGTAAAATTATACCCATATAATATAATATATTTATTTTTTATTTACTCAGACCTAAAAACCAAAAAAATTTCCTTATATAACAAATATTATCATTTCATGACTATTACTACAAAAAATAGGGCACATTTTTATAATGGACTCTTAATATTTTTTAAAATAAAAAGCTCATACTGAATATATCCTAAATAAACCCTACATCCTAAGCATATTATAAATTTCTAGCATTTAGAGTGATTTTTTAAGGCCATTAAGGCATCATAATACAAAATCATAAGATGTATAGACATGGATAAATATCACTACACATATTTAAATGTATTATAACCTACATGGCTTAAAGGCCTAAAAATGACTATAATACAATTTAATTTTACCATCTCAAACATATCCAACTAAGATTTTAAATTAATATAAAAATAATTTAAAATATGCCACTAACAATTGAAACCTAAAAAAATATAGTTCATGATTTACTCAATCCATAACAAAATTATATAATACTTGCCTAGTAAAACTATCACCAATATATTTGTTACCAAAAGATACTACCACCTACTCCTCTTGGACTCTCTTGTTTCCTCTACATTTTTCCACTCTTCTAAATTCTTCCCTAAAAATGCATGTTCTTCCCTTCTATTATCCATTTCTTTTTATTATTTTTGAAACCATAGATAACCAAATTAACACATGTTGAGTTATCCTCCATTTTTTTTCATGATGTCCCCAATGCAACCTATAAGGTGACTCTCAAATAGATTAGAATGATAGTTGGGAAGATTATTTCACTCCAGACTTTTCTCAATCACATTAATACATTAAACTAACCCATAGTTGATGTGAATTAAAATCATGTTTGTCATTAAAAAGTGGTTTAGATAATGCATTACCAAAAAATACACTACCAAGTAAGTTAGTTTTTAATAAAAAGGTAAAAGGACCTTAAATTATTTAAATCATTAATAAGGGACTTTTATAATTAAATATATGCTTTGGGATTTTTTAAAAGAAGTGGTATATTGGAAAAATCAAGGTTATGCCACTAACAAAATAAGTAATTATTAGAATAATTATCATTGATGTCAAAGAAATTGTAACAGATATGAATGGAAAAGTCAAAAGGAATTATTACTAAAAGTGTATGGTATTATTGTTGGAAGTGAATTGAATTATTGCTGAAAGTTAATGAAATTATTTCTAGAAGTGAATGGAAATGTCGATAGAAGTGAACATAAATGTCGATGGAAATGTTAATGGAAATGTCGACAGAAATGTCAATGATCACATATATTATTGAAGAGGAACCTCTTAGATGGGACACATACTTTAAAGGATATATAATGGAGAAGAGATGTGAAAGTATTAAAATCATTAAATTTTATTGAATATCATATAAGTGTGAGAGAGAATGGAATTGAGAAAATAAATTATTTGAGTTTAAGCAAAGAAGAAGAGAAGAAAAGAAAATGAAATAGAATATGTCTTAAAAAAAAGTGTGAATGGTAGATTTATTTAAATAAATAATATCATTACAGAATTGTGAAAAAGAGGAGAGAAGAAATAATACAAAAAAAATTAGTGAGAAAGTTGAAGATAAGCAAAGCCATCATTCGATTGAAGAAGCAATCACAGATGGTGGAATCAATTTGGCTTAGGGTCAGTGTCTCCACTAGGTTGGTGTCTATAAACAATGAAAAAGAGTTATATATATAAAGTAAATATTTACCCATGGTTTTCTCTTGAAATGGTTTCCACATAAATCATGTGTTCTCTTGTGTTATTAGTTTATAGATATTAAATGTTTATGGTTGTTGTGGTTGATTACATATGAAAATATTATGTTATAATAATTCACCCCCATATCAATATAATCTTATGCTTAATAATTGGTATCAGAGCAGTTCCTTCAGAATCAGTCTAACCACTGAAAGGTAGATCCTAGGAGCACACATAGCTAGTCATCAAGGTCAGGATAATTTCTCCACAAATGAAACCCACATTATTTGATGTAAATAATTATGTTTTTTTTAGTATAAGGGTGAGAACATATCTTATGTATCTAGGGTTTGATATTTGGTTATCAGTAGTGATGAGGTACATAGCACTAACAAATCAACCAATAGATCAAGCTGGAAAGAAGGCATGTGAGAATAGTGTGAAAGTGATGAATGCCATTTTGTATAGCTTATAGGAATCAAAGTTTTTAAAATTAATGAATTCTGTGTTAACAAAATATATATGGGAAAAACTTTAGAATATCTATGAATATGATGACAAGGTCAAAAAGGTGAAGCTTCAAATGCATAGAAGGTAGTTTGAAAGTCTTAAGATGAAATATGAAGAAAATGTTGCAGCTTATCTTCTCCATGTGGATGAGATAGTCAACACCATCAAAGTGATAGGTTATAAAATGGAAGAATCGATGATATTAAATAAAGTACTAAGGTCACTTCTTATGAGGTATGATGCAAAAGTCTACGCTATTAAATAAATGAAGGATTTAGACACATTGAATATGGATGACTTATATGGAATTCTCATATCATACAAAATGAGGATGGAAGGAAAAAAACAAATTAAGTTAAAAAGGAAAAAACATAACTCAATCTGTAACACTAGTGAAAACTTAGATAAAGAAGAAACCCTATTTGTGAGAAATCTTAAAAAGGGATTTGGGAGATATAAAGGTAAGTTACCTTTTAAGTGTTTCAATTATGTAAAAATAGGACACTAAAAATAAATTCCCCCATTAAAAAGAATAAATTAGTAATGATGAAGAGGAACATGATGAGAAAGAAAGTATCACAAGAGCAAGAAAAATTACAAATTAGAGAAATATGAGAAAAAGAAGAGATCTACTAAAGAAAAGAAAATCCTTTATTCAAAAAGGGCCAATAGCTCAAGTGAGGATATTTAATAAGGTGTTATAGATAGTGATGGAGGTGAATTTTTGTTCATGGGTATAGAATATTGAGTTGGTGATGACTAAATAACTAGAGGATAATCTTGGAGTGATTTAGATGCTAGAGAAGTAGAAGTAGATCTTGAAGGAGAAATATTAAGTTCCTTAAATGAAAAAAAAATGGATAAGAAAGGGAATTATAAACAAAAGTGATAAATTCAAAAATATGAAGAAGATGATCAAGATAGAGAAGAAGAATTATAATTTTTTTGAGAGGAGTTAGAAATGGTCATCATGAGTCTGAATGATCAAATCAAAGAGGCAAAGAAAATAAAGGAAGAGACTAAAAGTGAACTAAAGGCAAAAAAGGAAGAATGTGCAAAGATATATGTTGAGATTATTACATTGAGAAATGATTTTTTAAAAGGTTAATTCTAAATTGATAAGCAACTTAAGGATTGAGAAGAGAACTGAGTTTCTAGATGAGATTTTAGATCATCATAGGTCACTATTCAATAAGTCAGGTCTTGGATATGGAGATGAACAAAAGGTTACCAAGGAGGATGTTAAAAGTTCTAAACCTATGAAGATAAAATATAATACTTACCTAAATAATGAATTTATGAAAGTGGAAAACAAAGGAAAGAACCATTGGCATGATAGAAGATCATTCTTGCCAAAATAGTCTGATAGGTACCAAGGATCATTTTATGGCTATTGCTTTAATTACAACATTTTTGGTCATAGATCAAAGGATTTTAAGAGACATGTGAGAAATGGATATGCATGGAATAGTGGTAGAAATGTAGATATGAGGAATGGGCATACAAGAAATGATTATGCATGGAATTATGGCACAAGCAAAGGATGTGAGAGGAATGAGCATGGTTGGAATGGAAACAAAGATTCATTTGGTTTCTCAGGTAGAAATTCATTTACTCCATTATCAAAATACATTGTATGTTATAATTTTAATAAGTATGGAAATATAGTGATACAATGTGGAAGTAATCCTATAGACCGTAACAAGAACGAGGATGCACAAACCAAACTCAAAAGAAAATGTGTGTAATTTTGGAAGCCGATGAAGTAGCTAAAAATAAGGCATGTGAGAATAATGTGATAATGATGAATTACATTTTGTGTGGCTTATCAAAATTAAAGTTTATAAAAGTAATGAATTGTGTGTCAAAAAAAAATATGGGACAAAATTTAGAATATCTACGAAGGTGATGACAAGGTCAAGAAGGTGAATCTTCAAATGCATAAAAGGTAATTTAAAAGTCTTAAGATGAAAGATGAATAAAAAAATTTAACCTATGTTCTCTATGTGGATTAGATAGTTAACACCATCAAAGGTCTAGGTGGGAAAATGGAAGAATTGATGATAGTAAAGAAAGTACTAAGGTCACTTCTTATGAGGTATGATGTGAAAGTCTCAGCTATTGAAGAAATTAAGGACTTAGACACATTGAATATGGATGAATTACATGGAATTATCATAGCGTACAAAAAGAGGATGGAATAAAAAATCCAAAAAATCATGAATTAGCTTTCAAAGTATCAAATAAAGTGAAAAAGGAAAAACATGAATCAAGCTATACCATCAGTGAAGACTCAGATAAAGAAGAAGCCCTATTTCTGAGAAATCTTAAAAAGGGATTTGGGAGATATAAATGTAACTTACCTTTTAATTGTTTTAATTGTGGAAAAATAGGACAATTTACAAATAAATGTCACAATTCAAAAGAAGAGAGTAGTAATGATGAATAGGAAGATGATGAGAAAGAAAGTAAGTATCAAAAGAGCAAGAAAAACTACAAATTAGAGAAATATGAGAAAAAAAAGATATATATTAAAGAAAAGAAAACCCTTTATTCAAAAATTGATAGTAGCTCAATTGAAGATATTGAATAAGGTGTTAAAGATAATGATAGAGGTGAAGTTTTGTTCATGGGTATAGAATATTGGGATGGTGATGACCAAATAACTAGAGGATAATCTTGGAGTGATTCAGACACTAGAGAAGCAAAAGTATATCTTGAAGGAGAACTCTTAAGTGCCTTAAATGAAAAAAAAAATTGAATAAAGAGAATCAAAAACAAAATTAAAAAAATTCATAAATATGCAAAAGATGATCAAGATAGAGAAGAAGAGTTATCAAAAATTTGAGAGGAGTTAGAAATGGTCATCATGAGTCTAAATACTCAAATTGAAGAGGCAAAGACAATAAAGGAAGAGACTAAATTTAAATGAAGTCAAAGAAGGAATAATGTGAGAAGCTAGAGGATGAGATTGTTACCTTGAGAAAGGATTTAGAAAAGGCAAATGCTAAATTGACAAGAAACTTAAGATTTGAGAAGAGCACCAAGGTTTTAGATGATATTCTAGATCATTAGAGGTCACTATTCAATAAGTCAGGTCTTGGATATGGAGATGAATAAAAGGTTACCAAGGAGGATGTTAAAATTGATAAACCTATGAATATAGAAGAGAATACTTA
Source organism: Torreya grandis (assembly GCA_037957365.1). NCBI lineage: Eukaryota > Viridiplantae > Streptophyta > Pinopsida > Cupressales > Taxaceae > Torreya > Torreya grandis. The sequence continues at coordinate 419,441 of JARHVA010002832.1, forward strand.
CCTGAAGAAAAAAATTCTAAAAGTGGAAAAAAAGGAAATAAACATTGGCATGATAGAAGATCATCCTTGCCAAAATAATATGATAGGTACCAAGGATCATTTTATAGCCATTGATTTAATTACAATATTTTTGGTCATAGAGAAAAGGAGTGTAAGAGACATGTGATGAATGGATATGCATGGAACAATGGAATAAATGTAGATATGAGGAATCTGCATGCAAGAAATGAGTATGCATGGAACTATGGCACAAGTGAAGGATGTGAGAGGAATGATCATGGTTGGAATGAAATCAAAGATTCATATGGTTTCTCAGTTAGAAATTCATTTACTCCATTGTCAAAAGACATTGTATGTTATAATTGCAATAAGTATGGACATATAGTGAAATAGTGTTGAAATAATCCTATAGACTAGAACAAGAAATAAGATGATCAAACCAAACTCAAAAGAGAATTCATGCAAGTTTGGAAGCAGATGCATCAAATAGACAATTAAAAGGATTAATTTGTGCTTGTATAAAAGTCACACAGAGAAATGATAGGGAGGCCATGATGGAG